>ONZH01016714.1:0-18493 GCA_900303285.1 Rhinella marina
TAGAGGGAGCTCACTACGTACGATTATACACACCACTAGAGGGAGCTCACTACGTACAGATTATACAGCACAACTAGAGGGAGCTCACTGCATACAGATTATACAGTCACCACTAGATGGAGCTCACTACATACAGATTATACAGCACATCACTAGAGGGAGCTCACTACACATACAGATTATACAGTCACCACTAGAGGGAGCTCACTACATACAGATTATACAGCATAGAGGGAGCTCATACATACAGATTATACAGTCACCACTAGAGGGAGCTCACTACATACAGATTATACAGCCACCACTAGAGGGAGCTCACTACATACAGATTATACAGCCACCACTAGAAGGAGCTCACTACATACAGATTATACAGCCATCACTAGAGGGAGCTCACTACATACAGATTATACAGCCACCACTAGAGAGAGCTCACTACATACAGATTATACAGCCACCACTAGAGGAGCTCAGTACATACAGATTATACAGCCACCACTAGAGGGAGCTCACTACATACAGATTATATAGCCACCACTAGAGGGAGCTCACTACATACAGATTATGCAGTCACAACTATGGGGGTCTAGTTTAGGCGTTATTTCATCGTACAGGTCTCTTATGTATCGTACATCGTTGTGCTCTTTGTGCGTCACACAGTTCCTGCGATGTTTAGTTGTCCTGGGAGGTGTCAGTGCGCTAACAATTTGCTCCTGTTGTTCGGATTTCGTGCAGGTGTCGGTCTGGGAGGTTTCGGGGGATCATTCTCTTTGCTGCGGCTGATTGTACTGCAGTGTCGCCGTGAGGTTCTGGTGCGATGAGGTTGGTCGCCCTGGGTTTGTACAGTACTTGCGCTGGCCGGTGACTGACATGTTGATGAAGTGTGACACGTACAGCTCTGCTGCATCAGAATGACCTCATCCGAGCCAGGCTGCGCTTGGGCCCCGTCACCTCATTATCCAGCAGATTCTCAGGTGATGACTCTCCAGTGCAATACTCTGCGTTACTGGCAGCTACATACAGATTATACAGCCACCACTAGAGGGAGCTCACTACATACAGATTATACAGCCACCACTAGAGGGAGCTCACTACATACAGATTATACAGCCACCACTAGAGAGAGCTCACTACATACAGATTATACAGCCACCACTAGAGAGAGCTCACTACATACAGATTATACAGCCACCACTAGAGGGAGCTCACTACATACAGATTATACAGCCACCACTAGAGGGAGCTCACTACATACAGATTATACAGCTACCACTAGAGGGAGCTCACTACATACAGATTATACAGCGACCACTAGAGGGAGCTCATTACATACAGATTATACAGCCACCACTAGAGGGAGCTCACTACATACAGATTATACAGTCACCACTAGAGGGAGCTCACTACATACAGATTATACAGCCACCACTAGAGGGAGGCTAGAGGGAGCTCACTACATACAGATTATACAGCCACCACTAGAGGGAGCTCACTACATACAGATTATACAGCCACCACTAGAGGGAGCTCACTACATACAGATTATACAGCCACCACTAGAGGGAGCTCACTACATACAGATTATACAGTCACCACTAGAGGGAGCTCACTACATACAGATTATACAGCCACCACTAGAGGGAGCTCACTACATACAGATTATACAGTCACCACTAGAGGAGCTCACTACATACAGATTATACAGCCACCACTAGAGGAGCTCACTACATACAGATTATACAGCCACCACTAGAGGAGCTCACTACATACAGATTATACAGCCACCACTAGAGGGAGCTCACTACATACAGATTATATACAGCCACCACTAGAGGGAGCTCACTACATACAGATTATACAGCCACCACTAGAGGGAGCTCACTACATACAGATTATACAGCCACCACTAGAGGGAGCTCACTACATACAGATTATACAGCCACCACTAGAGGGAGCTTACTACATACAGATTATACAGTCACCACTAGAGGGAGCTCACTACATACAGATTATACAGCCACCACTAGAGGGAGCTCACTACATACAGATTATACAGCCACCACTAGAGGGAGCTCACTACATACAGATTATACAGCCACCACTAGAGGGAGCTTCACTACATACAGATTATACAGCCACCACTAGAGGGAGCTCACTACATACAGATTATACAGCACCACTAGAGGGAGCTCACTACATACAGATTATACAGCCACAACTAGAGGGAGCTCACTACATACAGATTATACAGCCACCACTAGAGGGAGCTCACTACATACAGATTATACAGCCACCACTAGAGGGAGCTCACTGCATACAGATTATACAGTCACCACTAGAGGGAGCTCACTACATACAGATTATACAGCCACAACTAGAGGGAGCTCACTACATACAGATTATACAGTCACCACTAGAGGAGCTCACTACATACAGATTATACAGCCATCCACTAGAGGGAGCTCACTACATACAGATTATACAGTCACCACTAGAGGGAGCTCACTACATACAGATTATACAGCCACCACTAGAGGGAGCTCACTACATACAGATTATACAGTCACCACTAGAGGGAGCTCACTACATACAGATTATACAGCACCCACTAGAGGGAGCTCACTAATACAGATTATACAGCCACACTAGAGGAGCTCACTACATACAGATTATACAGCCATCACTAGAGGGAGCTCACTACATACAGATTATACAGCCACCACTAGAGAGAGCTCACTACATACAGATTATACAGCCACCACTAGAGGGAGCTCAGTACATACAGATTATACAGCCACCACTAGAGGGAGCTCACTACATACAGATTATATAGCCACCACTAGAGGGAGCTCACTACATACAGATTATGCAGTCACAACTATGGGGGTCTAGTTTAGGCGTTATTTCATCGTACAGGTCTCTTATGTATCGTACATCGTTGTGCTCTTTGTGCGTCACACAGTTCCTGCGATGTTTAGTTGTCCTGGGAGGTGTCAGTGCGCTAACAATTTGCTCCTGTTGTTCGGATTTCGTGCAGGTGTCGGTCTGGGAGGTTTCGGGGGATCATTCTCTTTGCTGCGGCTGATTGTACTGCAGTGTCGCCGTGAGGTTCTGGTGCGATGAGGTTGGTCGCCCTGGGTTTGTACAGTACTTGCGCTGGCCGGTGACTGACATGTTGATGAAGTGTGACACGTACAGCTCTGCTGCATCAGAATGACCTCATCCGAGCCAGGCTGCGCTTGGGCCCCGTCACCTCATTATCCAGCAGATTCTCAGGTGATGACTCTCCGGTGCAATACTCTGCGTTACTGGCAGCTTTTCCACTCTCCCCTCCCCCACCCACGTCCAGACCATAATCCTCTCCAAATTTTACTAGAAGAGAAATTGCGAAATCTGTACAGAAATCTAAAGTAAATATTGTAAAGTTTATCGTCACGTCCGTAAAGTTTATCCGCCAATTCATGTGACAATCATGTGACTTTGGCGTCTAGTATTTCTGGACTGGGGACGTTGAGAAGCGCCATTTATTATACAGTTTGTCATAATTAGCGACAATATCCGGATGTTACATAGTAGTGAACAGGACGATCACATGACACTTTCTACCTCTATGTTTTCACTCCTGAAAATCCTACGCCTCATACCTCCATCAACCTGGTGCCTCCTGGAAATCCTGTGCCTCATACCTCCATCAACCTGGTGCCTCCTGGAAATCCTGTGCCTCGTACCTCCATCAACCTGGTGCCTCCTGGAAATCCTGTGCCTCGTACCTCCATCAACCTGGTGCCTCCTGGAAATCCTGTGCCTCATACCTCCATTCAACTGGTGCCTCCTGGAAATCTCTGTGCCTCGTACTCATCAACCTGTGCCTCCTGGAAATCCTGTGCCTCGTACCTCCATCAACCTGGTGCCTCCTGGAAATCCTGCGCCTCGTACCTCCATCTACCTGGTGCCTCCTGGAAATCTGTGCTGTACCCATCATGGTGCCTCGGAAATCCTGTGCCCTGGAATCCTGTGCCTGCCTCCATCAACCTGGTGCCTCCTGGAATCCTGTGCCTCGTACCTCAAACTGGTGCCTCTGGAAATCCTGCCTCGTACTCCATCAACTGGTGCTCCTGGAAATCCTGGCCTCGTACCTCCATCTACCTGGTGCCTCCTGGAAATCCTGTGCCTACCTCCATCAACCTGGTGCCTCCTGGAAATCCTGTGCCTCGTACCTCCATCAACCTGGTGCCTCCTGGAAATCCTGTGCCTCGTACCCCATCAACCTGTGTGCCTCCTGGAAATCCTGTGCCTCATACCTCCATCAACCTGGTGCTCCTGGAAATCCTGTGCCTCGTACCTCCATCAACCTGGTGCCTCCTGGGAAATCCTGTGCCTCATACCTCCATCAACCTGGTGCCTCCTGGAAATCCTGTGCCTCGTACCTCCATCAACCTGGTGCCTCCTGGAAATCCTGTGCCTCGTACCTCCATCAACCTGGTGCCTCCTGGAAATCCTGTGCCTCGTACCTCCATCAACCTGGTGCCTCCTGGAAATCTATCGTACCTGTGCCTCCTGGAAATCCTGTGCCATACCTCCATCTACCTGGTGCCTCCTGGAAATCCTGTGCCTCGTACTCCATCTACCTGGTGACCCTGGAAATCCTGTGCCTCATACCTCCCATCAACCTGGTGCCTCCTAGAAATCCTGTGCCTCGTACCTCCATCTACCTGGTGCTTCCTGGAAATCCTGTGCCTCGTACCTCCATCAACCTGGTGCCTCCTGGAAATCCTACGCCTCGTACCTCCATCAACCTGGTGCCTCCTGGAAATCCTACGCCTCGTACCTCCATCTACCTGGTGCTTCCTGGAAATCCTGTGCCTCATACCTCCATCTACCTGGTGCCTCATACCTCCATCTAGAATAGGAAATAATAATAATATAAATATTACAAAATATCACAATAATAGTAAGTAAATAATAATAATATAAAATGTAACAATAATAATAAATAAACCCTCCAGATAACAATGTGAACAATACAGATAAGACGACCGTCCTCTCCGGACCCCGTGTGGCTGGCGTCGTCCGCTCTCCCGTCTCCTCATGGATCGGGGTCTCCGGGTTCCTGATAATTGACGGAGACGTGTAAACATTTCATTTCTCAGTTCTGGATCTTTTCTCGTCTCGTACGAGCAGGAATCTGCGGTCACTGTTACCGTAAAATATAAGGGGGGGAGGGGCGGATTTAGGACTAAACCTGGATTATTGTGTAATATTGGTGACGGCAGACGTTCTACCGCTGCTCGCTATGGGCAGTTTGTCTGAAATTATCCCCCAGAGACACAGAGATTAGATTGTAAGCTCCTGGGGCAGAGACTGATGTGAACGGTCGCTGCAGATTTCACCTATAGATTGGGGTAGACGTTCTTTCCTGATGCAGGTCGTCCAACATCGAAACACAGTCATAAACATAATAACAGTAATAATAAAATATAATAAACAATAATAATAAAATATAATAAACAATAAAAATAAAATATAATAAACAATAATAATAGAAATAAAATATAATAAAAACAATAAACATAATAATGATAATAATAACATAATAAACAATAATATAAATAAAATAGAACTATAATAAAATGATACAATACAAATTATATGAAATTTTATTTATTTATTATTTTTGCACTTTTATTAGCTTTTCTGTTATTTCATTCGTTATTTTTTCCTTCCTCTGCGTCGTCTCTGGATTTTCTCTGCGTCTCGGAGACTTTCTGCCGTTCCGCGATTGTTATTCCGCGTCTCTGATTTCTGGACGGGGTTTACGGGGTGAAGATGAGATGGAGAATTGTCCACGGAGTGAACTGGGCGAAAGGAGCGAAGAAAAGCCAAAAACAGACGGAAATGTTCTATGACACCTGATACCGGGAAATCTCCTCATCCTGCAATAAATGGCTCAGAAATAATCAGTGCTGGAAGAGCCTATAGCCCAGCTCATCCTGAGCCTCCTGCTTCAGTAATACAATGACATGGGCTGATTTATCCTGTATGGAGGGCCCCCTCTGTCAGGTGTCTATAGCTCTGCTCATCCTGTGCCTCCTGGTTCAGTAATACAATGCCATCGGGCTGATTTATCCTGTATGGGGCCCCTCTGTAGGTTCATAGCTTTGCTCATCCTGAGCCTGCAGTAATACATGACATGGGCTGATTTATCCTGTATGGAGGGCCCCCTCTGTCAGGTGTCTATAGCTCTGCTCATCCTGTGCCTCCTGGTTCATGAATACAATGCCATCGGCTGATTTATCCTGTATGGGGGCCCCCCTCTGTCAGGTGTCTATAGCTCTGCTCATCCTGTGCCTCCTGGTTCAGTGAATACAATGCATGGTGATTTATCCTGTATGGGGGCCCCTCTGTCAGGTGTCTTAGCTCTGCTCATCCTGTGCTCCTGGTTCATACAATGCCATCGGCTGATTTATCCTGTATGGGGGTCCCCTCTGTCAGGTGTCTATAGCTCTGCTCTGTGCCTCCTGGTTCATGAATAAATGCCATCCTGATTTATCCTGTATGGGGGCCCCCTCTGTCAGGTGTCTATAAGCTTGCTCATCCTGTGCCTCCTGGTTCATGAATACAATGCATGGCTGATTTATCCTGTATGGGGGGCCTTGTCAGGTGTTATAGCTCTGCTCATCCTGTGCCTCCTGGTTCATGAATACAATGCATCGGCTGATTTATCCTGTATGGGGCCTCTGTCAGGTTCTATAGCTCTGCTCATCTGTGCCTGGTTCTATGGCTCTGCTCAAATACCCTGGTTTAATACAATGCCCCCTGATTTAGTCAGGTGGGGGGCTTCCTGGGGTGGCGTCCGAAACAGGCCCGTTTGGCGCTATCCTGTATGGCCTCCCCCACTATGCTCTGCTCAAAGCTTCAGGAAACAAGGCGGCCCCTTGTTCCGATGGGGCCCCCTCAGGTGTCTAAAGCCCCCTGACAGGTGGGGAATATGTGACGGGACCTGATCCCCATCCCCCTCAGTACCTTCAGTAAATTGAATTACGTGTGAATCAATGACATGGGCTGAATTTATCCTGTATGGAGGGCGAGGTGATATCTGCTCATGAAGCCCCCTGGTAATACAATGATGGCCCTGTATGGAGGGCCCCCCTGTCAGGGTCAGGGTCTGCCATGCTGATTTATCCTGTATCTCTGTCAGGTGTCATAGCTCCTCAAGTAATACAGGTGTCTATCATCCTTGCTCCCATGGGCTGATTTATCCTGTATGGCCCCCTCTGTAATAGCTCTGGCCCTATACAATGACAGGATTTATGTCGTCAATAGCGGATCTGTGGTTCATGAAGGTGTACTCTGCTCAAACAATCCCTGATGTTATAGCGCTCATCCTGGGGCTCTCCTGTATGGGGGCCCCCTCTGTCCTGTAACCTGTCATGGTGATTTATCCTGTATGGAGGGCCGTCAAGGTGTCAGCGCTCCGGGGCTGATAAGGTGTCTATAGCTATCCTGAACCCGTATGGAAGGTGTCTATAGCTCTGCTCATCCTGAGCCTCCTGCTTCAGTAATACATGACATGGGCTGATTTATCCTGTATGAGGCCCCTCGTGTCAGGTGTTATACTCTGCCATCCTGAGCCCCTGCTTCAGTATACAATGACATGGGCTGATTTATCCTGTATGGAGGGCCCCCTCTGTCAGGTGTCTATAGCGTATACACAATGACATGGGCTGATTTATCCTGTATGGGGGGCCCCCCTCTGAGGTGTCTATAGCTCTGCTCATCCTGTGCCTCCTGGTTCATGAATACAATGCCATCGGCTGATTTATCCTGTATGGGGGCCCCCCTCTGTCAGGTGTCTATAGCTCTGCTCATCCTGTGCCTCCTGGTTCATGAATACAATGCCATCGGCTGATTTATCCTGTATGGGGCCCTCTGTCAGGTTCTATAGCTCTGCTCATCCTGTGCCTCCTGTTCAAATACTGATTTATCCTGTCAGGTGTCTATCTCTGGAGCACAATGACATGATATGGAGGGCCCCTATGTCTATAGCTCAGATAATACAATGACATGGTGTAGGAGGGCCCGTCAGGTGTCTACTGCTCACCTGCCCTCCAATGGGCTGATCATTCTTCAGGTGTCTATAGCTCCTCATAGGAATTTATCATTGTCACTATAGCTCTGATTCTGTTGTGACATGATATGGAGGGCCCCCTCTGTCAGTGTCTATAGCTCGATCCTTGCTGATTTATCCTCCTCTGTCAGGTGTCGGAATATAATACCCATATCCCCCCCTCTGTCAGGTGTATAGCACCGTGCATACAATGACATGGGCTCCTGTATGGAGGGCCTCTGTACTAGCTCTGCTATCCTGTGCCTCCTGTTCATACAATGATATTTACCCCTCTGTCAGGTGTCTATAGCATCCTGTGCCTCCATGAATAGAATTTATATAATAGATCCTGTCATGAAGCATTGATTTATCCTACCCCTCTCTGTCAGGTGTCTATAACCTGAAGTAATACTGACATGGGCTGATTTACCTGTATGGAGGGCCCGTCATAGAGAGTCCAATGATCCTCATAGCTCTGAATGCTTCAGTATACAATGACATGTTCCTGTATGGAGGGCCCCCTCTGTAGGTGTCTATAGCTCTGCTCACCCCCCTGTCATAATATAGTATGTCGTCATACAGCCTCCGAATCACCATAGGAAGGATACCCCTCGTCACCCGTATAGTGTCGTGTGTTTCTCCCGGGCGGACGCTGATACGATCCAGATGATGGGAGGGGCCTCTGCCGCTTCCTGGACATTGAAGTTTTGGCGCAGGAATTTTCCGACTGGATTCTGGTGTGGAAGTGATTTGTCGCAATATTCCTGATGTGAAAGTGCACGGCTCCGGCAAAACCTATCCCTGATCGCACTGCCGACCAGCGCACCTGTATCATATTAGAGTCCGATCGTCCTATAGGAATATACCTGATCACAGTATACACCCGTCATATAGAGTCCGATCACAGCCTATAGGAATATTACCTGTCACCTTACACCCGTATACACCGATCACAGCCTCCTATAGGAATATAGTCCCGATCGCCTCACCCGTATACACCGAATATTCCCCTCCTATAGGAATTTACCTGTCACCTTATCACCCGTCATATAGAGTCCCGATCACAGCCTCTATTAGGAGTCACGTATACACCCATCATATAGAGTCCGATCACAGCCTCCTATAGGAATATTACCCTCACCTGTATACACCCGTCATATAGAGTCCGATCACAGCCTCCTATAGGAATATACCCGTCACCTATACACCCGTCATATAGAGTCCGATCACAGCCTCCTATAGGAATATTACCTGTCACCTGTATACACCTCATTATCAAATAGAGTCCGATCACAGCCTCCTATAGGAATATTACCTGTCACCCTGTATACACCTGTATACGTCATATAGAGTCCGATCACAGCCTCCTATAGGAATATTACCCGTCACTGTATACACCCGTCATATAGAGTCCGATCACAGCCTCCTATAGGAATATTACCTGTCACCCGTATACACCGTCATATCCGAGCCTCCTATAGGAATATTACCGTCACCTCATACAGTCCATAGAGTCCATCACAGCCTCCTATAGAATATTACCTGTACCCGTCACACAGCCTGAGTTACACCTCGGAATATTACCCGTCACCTGTATAACACCCGTCAGTCGATCACAGCCTCCTATAGGAATATTACCTGTCACTGTATACAACCGTCACATAGAGTCCGATCACAGCCTCCTATAGGAATATTACCTGTCACCTGTATACACCCGTCATATAGAGTCCGATCACAGCCTCCTATAGGAATATTACCCGTCACCTGTATACACCCGTCATATAGAGTCATCACAGCCTCCTATAGGAATATTACCCAACCCCCGTCATATAGAGTCCGATCACAGCCTCCTATAGGAATATTAGTCACCTGTATACCCCCGATATAGAGTCCGATCACAGCCTCCTATAGAATATTACCGTCACCTGTATACACCCGTCATATAGAGTCCGATCACAGGCCTCCTATAGGAATATTACCTGTATACACCCGTGTCCGATCACAGCCTCCTATAGGAATATACCCGTCACATAGAGTCCGATCACAGCCTCCTATAGGAATATTACCTGTCACCCGTATACACCCGTCATATAGAGTCCGATCACAGCCTCCTATAGGAATATTACCTGTCACCTGTATACACCCGTCATATAGAGTCCGATCACAGCCTCCTATAGGAATATTACCCGTCACCTGTATACACCCGTCATATAGAGTCGATCACAGCCTCCTATAGGAATTTACCTGTCACCTATACACCCGTCATATAGAGTCCGATCACAGCCTCTATAGAAATTACCTGTCACCTGTATACACCCTCATATAGAGTCCGATCAAGCTCCTATAGGAATATACCCGTCACCCGTATACACCCGTCATATAGAGTCCCCGTATCACAGCCTCCTATAGGAATATTACCTGTACTGTATACACCCGTCATATAGAGTCCGATCACAGCCTCCTATAGGAATATTACCCGTCACCTTATACACCGTCATATAGAGTCCGATCACAGCCTCCTATAGAATATTACCTGTCACCTATACACCGTCATATAGAGTCCGATCACAGCCTCCTATAGGAAGTATTACTGTCACCCCTCGTATACACCCGTCATATAGAGTCCGATCACAGCCTCCTATAGGAATATTACCTGTCACCTGTATACACCGTCATATAGAGTCCGATCACAGCCTCCTATAGGAAATATTACCTGTCCCCTGTATACACCCGTCATATAGAGTCGATCACAGCCTCCTATAGGAATATTACCGTCACCTGTATACACCCGTCATATAGAGTCCGATCACAGCCTCCTATAGGAATATTACCGTCACCTGTATACACCCCGTCATATAGAGTCCGATCACAGCCTCCTATAGGAATATTACCTGTCACCTGTATACACCCGTCATATAGAGTCCGATCACAGCCTCCTATGGAATATTACCTGTCACCTGTATACACCCGTCATATAGAGTCCGATCACAGCCTCCTATAGGAATATTACCTGTCACCTGTATACACCGTCATATAGAGTCCGATCACAGCCTCCTATAGAATATTACCCGTCCCCGTATACACCGTCATATAGATCCGATCACAGCCTCCTATAGGAATATTACCTGTCACCTGTATACACCCGTCATATAGAGTCCGATCACAGCCTCCTATAAGGAATATTACCCGTCACCTGTATACACCGTCATATAGAGTCCGATCACAGCCTCCTATAGGAATATTACCTGTCACCTGTATACACCCCGTCATATAGAGTCCGATCACAGCCTCCTATAGGAATATTACCCGTCACCGTATACACCCGTCATATATAGAGTCCCATCACAGCCTCCTATAGGAATATTACCTGTCACCTGTATACACCCGTCATATAGAGTCCGATCACAGCCTCCTATAGGAATATTACCGTCACCTGTATACACCCGTCATATAGAGTCCGATCACAGCCTCCTATAGGAATATTACCTGTCACCCGTATACACCCGTCATATAGAGTCCGATCACAGCCTCCTATAGGAATATTACCCGTCACCCGTATACACCCGTCATATAGAGTCCGATCACAGGAATATTCCCTGTCACCGTATGTCGAGTCCGATCACAGCCTCCTATAGGAATATTTACCTCACCCGTATACACCCGTCATATAGAGTCCGATCACAGCCTCCTATAGGAATATTACCCGTCACCACGATACACCCGTCATCATCCGAGTCCGATCACAGCCGTCCTGTCACGCACCCGTCATATAGAGTCCCGCACGTCAGGCCCCTCTCCCCATACACGCCGCTTCAGTAACAGAATTATAGACTGCCATTCAGCTGTGTTGGGCACAGTTTCCTCCTGCACCGCTGCGCTCCTCCCGCCAGCACGCCGCACCCACATTCAACCCTCCTAGCTTTCACGCCCCTGTCACCGCCAGTCACTTTGATTGAAAATAGAAGTTCTGCTTCTAGCTTAGTGATCTGGCAATACTTGTAATGTAGGCTTGTTAGTATCAGTGCAGACATAGACTCCAGGCTATTGTACAATACACTTAACAAGCCCTCAGCTTTTCAGCCTCCCATGTAGTCACTTATGGAACAGAGATCTTGAAAATGTAAAGAATAAACCAATTGACAGAAGCTTCAGAGTAAGAGAGGAAGAATCTAAATCCGTACCGAGGCCACGTGAGTCATATGACTGCCGACTACAGGCATTGCTGGCGTACGAGGCCACGGGGGTCATGTGACAGCCGACTACAACAGCAACCACTGAGGCCACGGGGGTCATACATATGCCATTTGCTGCCGTACTGAGGCCACGGGGGGTCACGTAACCGCCGAGGCATTGGCCGTACAGGGGATACCACCGGGCCACGGGGTCATGTGACAGCCGACTACAGGCATGCCGGCCGTACGAGGCCACGGGGGTCAGTGACAGCCGACTACAGGCATTGCTGGCCGTACCGAGGCCACGGGGTCATGTGACAGCCGACTACAGGCATTGCTGGCCGTACCGAGGCCACGGGGGTCATGTGACAGCCGACTACAGCAATTGCTGGCCGTACCGAGGCCACGGGGGTCAGTGACAGCCGACTACAGGCATTGCCGGCCGTACCGAGGCCACGGGGGTCAGTGACAGCCGACTACAGGCATTGCTGGCCGTACCGAGGCCACGGGGGTCATGTGACAGCCGACTACAGGCATTGCTGGCCGTACCGAGGCCCACGGGGGTCATGTGACAGCCGACTACAGGCATTGCTGGCCGTACCGAGGCCACGGGGTCAGTGACAGCCGACTACAGGCATTGCTGGCCGTACCGAGGCCACGGGGGTCAGTGACAGCCGACTACAGGCATTGCTGGCCGTACCGAGGCCACGGGTCAGTGACAGCCGACTACAGCATTGCTGGCCTACCGAGGCCACGGGGTCATGTGACAGCGACTACAGGCATTGCTGGCCGTACCGAGGCCACGGGGGTCATGTGACAGCCAACTACAGGCATTGCTGGCCGTACCGAGGCCACGGGGGTCACGTAACAGCCGACTACAGGCATTGCTGGCCGTACCGAGGCCACGGGGGTCATGTGACAGCCGACTACAGGCATTGCCGGCCGTACCGAGGCCACGGGGGTCATGTGACAGCCGACTACAGGCATTGCTGGCCGTACCGAGGCCACGGGGGTCATGTGACAGCCGACTACTGTGATCTACAGGGACAACAATCTCCTGATCCACCATTACTACAGTCAGGCCCCGCGGACATGGCGCTCATTATCTCCCCTCATAACCTAAGAAGCAGAGCTGTAGTGTAAAGAATAGGGGCTGAGCCTCTGGTGGGGCAGGAACTGGATTTCTGACTACTCCAGATGTCAGTGGACGATGCAGCTGAGCCGTGTCCTGGCAGAATAGATCACTGATAAGCGGCGCCCTGCTGTGGAGACTCTAATTATTGGTCATCTCTCTGTGTATAATGTGTGGACCCCGGGGGGGCTGGGTGCGGGGCCCCTCCACCTCTGGGGAGCTTCCCATCCGCTTCCTGTGCAGCGGCCGCAGTCTCCACAGACTCCGCAGGGCAGGGGTTGTGTCCAGAATGTACAGGAAAGTCCGGCCCCAACACCCCTGACCCTAATGTGAGAGACCCCACAGCCCTGTGACCCGGGAGGGGGTTATCAGCCGGTCACTACAGACAGGGCGGGGGATATAAGGGGGAGCTCCACATGGTCTCCGCACATCGCCCGGCGCACACCTGGGTCCATGACAGCAGAGACGTCATCCGGATCACAACTCTAATCAGATTCATCCAGAACATGGATCCTGATCAGAGGGAAGAGGCGGCAGATACCCGGGGCGACATGGAGGGAGGAGGGGTGGGGAGCGGTGAGCGAGAAGAGGGGCGACATAAATGGAAGAGGGTGAGAGAGAGGAAAGATGGGGCGACATGGAGGGAGGAGGGCTGGGGAGCGGTGAGGCGAGAAGAGGGGCGACAGGGAAGAGGGGTGAGAAGAAAGAATGGGGCGACATGGAGGGAGGAGGGGTGGGGAGCGGTGAGGCGAGAAGAGGGGGCGACATAAATGTAAGAGGGGTGAGAGAGAAGATGGGGCGACATGGAGGGAGGAGGCTAGGGAGCGAGAGGACAGGGCGACATGGAGGGAGGAGGGCTGGGAGCAAGGGCGATGAGAGAGAGGTGAGCGAGAAGAGGGGGCACATAGAAGGAAGAGGGGTGAGAGAGAAGATGGGGCGACATGAGGAAAAAGGGGGGAGAAATGAGCGAGGGGTGAGAGAGAAGATGGGGCGACATGAGGAAGAGGGCGGGGAGCGAGAAAGGGGGCGACATAAAAGGGAGAGGGCTGGGGAGCAAGGGCGATGAGAGAGAGTGAGCGAGAAGAGGGGGCGACATGGAGGAAGAGGGGTGGGGAGCGGGGGCGATGAGAAGGGGCGACATGAAATGGAGAGGGGGGCAGAACCCGGGGCGACATGGAGGAGGAGGGGTGGGGAGCGGTGAGCGGAAGAGGGGGCGCATAGAAGGAAGAGGGGTGAGAGAGAAGATGGGGCGACATGGGGAGGAGGGGCGTGGAGGGGAGCGAGGGGTGAGAGAGAAGAGGGGGTGACATGAAGGAAGAGGTGGGGAGCGAGAGACAGGGCGACATGGAGGGAGGAGGGCTGGAGCAAGGGCGATGAGAGAGAGGTGAGCGAGAAGAGGGGGCGACATGGAGGAAAGAGGGGTGGGAGAAGGGGCGATGAGCGAGGGGTGAGAGAGAAGATGGGGCGCCAAGAAGGAAGAGGGTGAGAGAGAAGATGGGCGACATGGAGGAAAGAGGGGTGGGAGCGGGGGCGATGAGAGAGTGAGCGAGAAGAGGGGGCAACATAAGAAGGGGGTGAGAGAGAAGATGGGGGCTGGAGGGAGGAGGGCCTGGGGAGCGAGAGACAGGGCGACATGGAGGGAGGAGGGCTGGGGAGCAAGGGCGATGAGAGAGAGGTGAGCGAGAAGAGGGGGCAACATAGAAGGAAGAGGGGTGAAGAGAAGATGGGGCGACATGGAGGAAAAAGGGCTGGGGAGAAGGGGCGATGAGCGAGGGGTGAGAGAGAAGATGGGGCGACATAGAAGGAAGAGGGGCGGGGAGCGAGAAAAGGGGGCGACATAAAGGAAGAGGGGGCGGACGGGGGCGATGAGAGAGAGGTGACGAGAAGAGGGCGATGGAGGAAAGAGGGGTGGGGAACGGGGCGATGAGCAAGAGGTGAGCGAGAAGAGGGGGACATACCGGGGCGACATGGAGGGAGGAGGGGTGGGGAGCGGTGAGGAAGAGGGGGTGACAGGAGGGGGGTGAGCATAGAAGGAAGAGGGGTGAGCGAGAAGACAGGGGACATGGAGGGAGGAGGGCTGGGAGCAAGGGCGATGAGGGAGGGTGGAGAGAAGAGGGGTGGCATAGAAAGGGGGTGAGAGAGAAGATGGCGCGAAGATAGAAGGAACATAGAAAGGCGAGAAGACAGGGCGACATGAGGGAGGAGGGCTGGGGAGCAAGGGCGATGAGAAGAGAGAGAAGAGGGGGCGACATGGAGGAGAAGAGGGTGTGGAGAAAGGGGCGAGAGCGAGGGGTGAAGAGAAGATGGGGCGACATAGAAGGAAGAGGGGCGCGGACGGGGCGATGAGAGAGGTGAGCGAAAAGAGGGGCGACATGGAGGAAAGAGGGGTGGGGAACGGGGGCGATGAGCAGAGGTAGGGAGGGGGGTGGGGAGTGAGTGGAGATGACCAAGATTTGAAAGAAGAGGGGCAAGAGAGAATGAGGTGAGAGATGGTGAGATCAGAGGGTTCACAGATTATAGGTACAGTGCACTGAAGCTGTATAATCTGTATGTAGTGAGCTCCCTCTAGTGGTGGCTGTATAATCTGTATGTAGTGAGCTCCCTCTAGTGGTGATGTAGTGAGCTGTATAATCTGTATATGTAGTGAGCTCCCTCTAGTGGTGGCTGTATAATCTGTATGTAGTGAGCTCCCTCTAGTGGTGACTGTATAATCTGTATGTAGTGAGCTCCCTCTAGTGGTGGCTGTATAATCTGTATGTAGTGAGCTCCCTCTAGTGGTGACTGTATAATCTGTATGTAGTGAGCTCCCTCTAGTGGTGACTGTATAATCTGTATGTAGTGAGCTCCCTCTAGTGGTGGCTGTATAAATCTGTATGTAGTGAGCTCCCTCTAGTGGTGGCTGTATAATCTGTATGTAGTGAGCTCCCTCTAGTGGTGGCTGTATAATCTGTATGTAGTGAGCTCCCTCTAGTGGTGGCTGTATAATCTGTATGTAGTGAGCTCCCCTCTAGTGGTGGATGTATAATCTGTATGTAGTGAGCTCCCTCTAGTGGTGACTGTATAATCTGTATGTAGTGAGCTCCCTCTAGTGGTGGCTGTATATCTGTATGTATAGTGAGCTCCCTCTAGTGGTGGCTGTATAATCTGTATGTAGTGAGCTGTGTGTATAATCTGTGAGCTCCCTCTAGTGGTGGCTGTATAATCTGTATGTAGTGAGCTCCCTCTAGTGGTGACTGTATAATCTGTATGTAGTGAGCTCCCTCTAGTGGTGACTGTATAATCTGTATGTAGTGAGCTCCCCCTAGTGGTGGCTGTATAAATCTGTATGTAGTGAGCTCCCTCTAGTGGTGGCTGTATAATCTGTATGTAGTGAGCTCCTCTAGTGGTGGCTGTATAATCTGTATGTAGTGAGCTCCCTCTAGTGGTGGCTGTATAATCTGTATGTAGTGAGCTCCCTCTAGTGGTGGCTGTATAATCTGTATGTAGTGAGCTCCTCTATGGTTGTCTGTATAGTGCAGCAGGGCAGGAGAGCACTAGCCTTTTTCTTGCCTGATGATAGACATAAATTGGTACCACTGCACCACCCGCAAATTCTCCATCAAATCCCTCTTCTGGCCGTACTGTAAAAGACATCTTTGGATGGACATTACATTCAGAACTGTTACACAAGGTAATAAAGCGCAGATACACTGACGAGCAAAAGGGTAACAATGTTTTGCTCTTCTGACTTTCGGGCTCCATATCTCATCATCCACTACAGCTCCGGACATGAGACTCCCATCATCCTATAAACAATCCTCTTGGCTATCTCATACATACATTATCTCATACATACATTATCTCATACATACATTATCTCATACATACATTGGACTTGCAGATATTCAGCAGATGATTAGTTCTACAGGTTCTTCTCAAGTATCTGCACTGTTACTGTTTTGCTCGTCAGTGTAACTCTCACATCCCGTGACATCTCCTTTGATGTAGATGTTCTGTTTCCTCATCTTCTCCATTCGGAGCAGACCACCATGATGACTTCTTCAGGCCATTTCTCAGCAGTGTTTGGCGCACAGATCTTAGATTCCTCCTTTTTCTATTACCCCCACCCCAGTGCTCCAACACCGTTATCCTGCCTCTACCCCTGATACTATGCCGTCTGTGCTTCCCGAACACTATACTGCAGAAATAAAGGTGCCCCACAGTAATAGTGCTCAGTATTTATAATGTCCCCGTAGTGCTCCAGCCTGTATTTGCCGCCCCCCCTGTAGTGCTCCAGCCTGTATTGCCCCCCCTGTAGTGCTCCAGCCTGTCCAGCCCCCCCCCATGTATTATTGCCCCCCCCTGTAGTGCTCCAGCCTGTATGCCCCCCCTGTAGTGCTCCAGCCTGTATTGCCCCCCCCTGTAGTGCTCCAGCCTGTTTTCCAGCCTGTATTGCCCAGCTCCCCTGTAGTGGCTCCCCCCTGTAGCCTGTATTGCCCCCCCTCCCAGCCTGTATTGCCCCCCGTGTGCTCCAGCCTGTATTGCCCCCCCTGTAGTGCTCCAGCCTGTATTTGCCCCCCCTGTAGTGCTCCAGCCTGTATTGCCCCCCCCCCCTGCCTATTGCCCCCCCCTGTGCTCCAGCCTGCCCCCCCTGTAGTGCTGCCCCCCCCCCTGTAGTGCTCCAGCCTGTATTGCCCCCCCCTGTAGTGCTCCAGCCTGTATTGCCCCCAGCCTGTATTGCCCCCCCCCTGTAGGCTCCAGCTTGTATCCCCCCCCGCCCCCCCCTGTAGTGCTCAGCCTGTATTGCCCCCCTGTAGTGCTCCAGCCTTGTATTGCCCCCCCTGCCCCCCAGCCTGTATTGCCCCCCCCCTGTAGTGCTCCAGCCTGTATTTGTAGTGCTCCAGCCTGTATTGCCCCCCCCCTGTAGTGCTCCCAGCCTGTATTGCCCCCTGTATGTGCTCCAGCCTGTATTGCCCCCCCCTGTAGTGCTCCAGCCTGTATTGCCCCCCCCTGTAGTGGCTCCAGCCTGTATTGCCCCCCCCCCTGTAGTGCTCCAGCCTGTATTGCCCCCCCCTGTGTAGTGCTCCAGCCTGTATTGCCCCC
>ONZH01016715.1:0-41783 GCA_900303285.1 Rhinella marina
TCTGACCGTGTGGCAAAATGTAGTAAATTTGGTGTAAATTGGTTGCATCTTTGCCCATGCCCCTTTCGCTAAACCATGCCCAACTTTGCTGAGAAGCTACACCACCTAATGAGTGAGGCACAGTTTTTGGTACATTTCATTAAAGGCTATATACACCTTTGGGGGCATTTTTATTTTATTGTCATAAAAATCATTTTTTAAATTAATCTTTATTAAAAATATGGAGCCCCTATTTCTTTACAGAGGTGGGATGCACTAGTAGCAGCCTATGGATTTTCTGTCTTTTCAGTCAGTTGGGGAGCTGAGGGCTCCTTATCTCTGCTCTATGACATTATAAACACTCATTATAGTTCAATTCTTACTGCTAAGTGTAAGAGCGGCTGCTGTGCGCCGCTGTTTCCCTGCTTACCGCCGCGGTCCTGGGCACCGTGTTCAGAGGTGATCTGCTGCTTGTGTTTCCCGTTCACCACTGCGGTCCTGGGCTCTGTCTGTGTAAGTGCTGCTGATCTGTGATCCTCTCCAGAGTTTCCATTCAGCCCTGGCTACAAAATCACTCCCTCTGGGCCGGCGCATGTTGGATCATGCAACCATATTGGATCATGTGGGTTGGATCATGTGACCTCATTGACCAACTCTGGCCCTCCTGCTCATATATAGGGGGCTCAGCCCTCTTCCCAGATGCCTCAGTGTCAAGGTCCTTGTTTCTTGCCTTTGGTTGTTGTCATTCATGTTAGTATTCCAGTGTTCCTGACCCCTGCTCTTATTACCGGACTCCGTTACCCACCTGATCCCTGCCTTCCTGCATTTACTCTCTTGCTGCCGACCCGGATTGCCTGACTTGTCTCTGTGCCACCTGCCCTGACCCTTACCTGTCTGACTTCGCCTCTGCCTCATCCTTCGATCCTGCATTGTTGCTCCTGGTGACGACTGGGCCCTCTGACCACTGCTGTACCTCTGGTATCTTTGCAGGTACCTCCTGGTCCACCTGGACCAGCTGCCTCGTGTTCCAACCCTCTTCAAGAGGTAGCGACCTGGTGTTCCCCTCGGAAAGTCTATCCCCACCATCAGGGGTATTGTGAAGATCGAGGGGTTTACTTAGACAACACCCTTAGAGGAGGTATGGTACGAGGCACAGTGGGTTCACACCAGCTGGTTTGTGACACTAAGAAAGTGTTTATGACCTCTTAGTAGTTTAGAGATAATAAGGTTTATTAGATGACCGGCACAAACTGAAAGTACCAGTCACACATTTAGAAAAACAGATAACCCTCTGTGACAGCTTAATATTTTTTAATAAAGGCCAATTGAAAAAATGATTTTTAGCCAAAAATCAGTAACATGCAATAAAAAAAAATTGCCTCCGAAGGTATACATAACCTTTAATAAATGTGTCTAAAACTTGATGGGACATTTGCACCAGAAATGCACCAAATTTCAGCTCATTTTACAAGGTCTAGATACAATCAACTAAGTAAAAGTGGGTCATGGTTTTAAAAGCTATTATTTTGAGCAAAAATGATTTTTTTTCACTTGGTTTATTAAAAGAGGTCAACCATTTTTCCTCTGCAGCATTCAGTTTCACTGTATCTGCAGACCTTTCCTTTCCCTGACGGCTGGATCTGTATCCCTTATCTCTTGTTCCCTGACAACTCATAAACACTCATTTAACTTTAGTCATGTAAATCTGTTAATACCACACTGTGGGTCACATACACATAATACATGGTACATTTTTGCCATTTCTGTGGATATAAAGTTCTAATCCCCCCCCCCCCCGACTCTTGCTATCACCAATATGTAGTGGCTGCACAACCCTTTTAATGATTGTTAAAGAAATTTAGTTAGTGGGTGAACACAATTGGTGCTAGGGTTGTATATTTCATTATTAGGTGGTCTCCATCTCCTTATAGACATATCTCTTATATCTTATAATCTCTAAGCTCCATTAGATGTCACATATGCTTAAAAATAAAAATGACTCATAATCACTTGATATGTCTGTAGGAAAACAGGAACTTAGCAGAAGTTAATATATGCATATGCAATTTCCCAGATAGATGAAGTAATGTGTATCCCAATTGGCTGCCAATATCACAATTTTGATTTGTTGTTCAATGTATACTTGTATGATTGTGATTGGACATATTAAAATTGATGACAAAGGGGTGTGTGATTACACCATCATGTATTTCTAATAAAATTAGCTCCCTGGGTGTAACCAGGAGAGATCTGCATGATCAGCAATGAGACTGGACGTGCATTTCTTGTGCTGTGGCCGCACCCTCTTACCATAAAGAGGGAAATTTAACATAATTTGAACACCACAGACAACTGAGTATTAAGTCTAATTTGGGACTTATCCTAAATTACTTTAACATGATGTTTCAAAATGTTTCCATTTTACAGTCTTTTATTTCCTTTTTGCAGGATGATAGAAAATTCTTTAGCAACTTAAATCCTGCCAAAGGTCTGGTGCTGGTTTGCATTAAAAGACTTTGAGAAGATGGACCTAATAAATATATCAGAGTTTGATACATTACAAAATCTGCCTTTACCTCCATTTATGAGTCACGTTGATTTAGATAAAGCTGTTCATTCTCTAGAAGAAACCCATAGAAAGATACGAGAGCAGCTGCCTAAAGAACCCAACTACTCAATGAGAAGTGAAATAAAGAGACTGAAGAGCCACTGGACTCAAGATGATTTCTCAGGCTGGTCCCCAACAGAGTTGGCATCAGCTGGATTCTTCAGAACTGGCTTGAAGAACAGTTGCCAGTGTTTCTGCTGTGGGTTGGTCCTGTGCAAGCAATCTTCAGTCTCTACGCCACTGGAAAAGCATAAAAAGTTTAATCCCTCTTGTGCATTCATTCAGGGCAAAGATGTTGGTAATATTCCAATTTATGATATTCGTGTGCAGCCAAAGGAGATTAGTCCAAAAGATGTCATGGAATCCATGGAAGAGGAAGAGGTTAGACTACAGTCCTTTACCTTTTGGCCTGTGTATGCTTTAATAAAACCCTGTACGCTAGCAGAGGCTGGATTTTTCTTCACAGGTAATATCTATTATAATAATATAATATTGCTTATGTTTTCTTCAACTTTTAGTTAGCAGACTGAGGCATCAATGAGAAATTAAATTTCTAACATACAGTGGGAGAAATTTACAAAGCTAAATGCACCAGAATTCCAGCTTAAAGGGGTTGTCTGACTTTAGCAAGCGATATTTATCATGTAGAGAAAGTTAATACAAGGCACTTACTAATGTACTGTGATTGTCCATATTGTCTCATTTCCTGGCTTGAATCATTTTTCCATCACATTATACACAGCAGTGGTGGTCGTGCTTGCACACTATAGGAAAAATGAAAGTCAGCAAAGGAGGCAATATGGACAATCACAATACATTAGTAAGTGCCTTGTATTAACTTTCTCTACGTGATAAATGCTACTTGCTGAAGTGAGACAACCCCTTTAATTTGCACCCAAAATACTGGTATAGATTATTTAAACACATTTATTATGTGTTTTACATACTTGTGCTGTGCTTTAAAAAGGAGCTTGACTTGAAGGGTTATTCCAGTTGTAAAAAGAGTTATCCTCACTAATCTAACAGCTATCCTCTGTGGATAAGAGATAACTGTCAACAACCGGAACACCCTTTTAACTTGTGACGGTCATCAATATTGAACACACAGAAAACCCCTTTAAAGAGGTTGTCTGGGAATTATTTCTAATGCCCAGCAGCTTCTGACCTAGAATGTGAGGAGGACTGGTTGTCACCACTTGCAAAGCTGCCTAGAGATTTGAGGGGTTGGGGCCTTACTACACACTACACTTTTGCACTTTCATATACTACATAATGGTGAGTATTCTTGTCAGGCCGCTCAGCCATGATGGCATATCATAGACAGGATCTATTGTACAGTGCAGTGTGTAGTGAGGCTCTGCCCCCTCAATTCCCCCCCCCCCCGACCAACCCAACCCCCTGGCAGCTCTGCAAGTGGTGGCAACCGGTCCTGATCACATTCTAGGACAGGTTGCTGGCAGTCATTTTCAATCAAAAATTTTGCCACAAAGAAAGTCATGATGAAAGTGATGAAAGTGTCAAAAGATGTGCTAAATTTGTTAGCCAGCATGGACCACTTTGATAAATTTGGCATAACTTTAGGTTGCCTAGTCTCAGGGAGTAATGTATCAATACGCAATACTTTTTATTTTTTGGAGTATCTGCTTGGTTTAAAGCCATTTTTTGTGAGAAATGTACAAAATTTTGCATATAAGTTGTTACATATGTTGCACAAAATACCTATGCAATTTTCAATCTAATCATATTTATTACAAATGTTCCATCAATTTGTATGTCACCAGAGGACTTGAGTACACTTTTTTGAAACTTTTTTTAAATAAATGTGGCTAAAAATGTAGGTCCTACCACATACCATCTGGCCTCCCGTAGCAAAATTAAACTGCCATGCATGGCGCAAACCACACTAAAAATGATACAAATTGGAGTAGGCACCAGTGCCTACACCATCGACAAAACAAGCAAAATCACTCCACATTTCTAGCGCAGCTCACTTTATACATTACCTCCTTAGTTTATGCTGTCTACATATGTTTTAATGTGAATTCAAAGATTTGAGAATAAATAGGCTTACATGGGCTAAGTGTGATTAAATATATTAGAAACAAAACAGACAAACAACTCATATACATAGTTAAAAACAATCATTCTGACTTGTGATCACTGGGTAGGCTCCTGTCGTCTATCTAGCAGGAACAGTTTGATAGCTTACCCTCTTGTTGATCATCCTAGCCATACACAGACCACAAATTTACACCTTCTGGGCCCCCTGAGATGCTTCCTAGTGTGCAGTACAAACGTCCTGTGATTTAACCACTCTGGAATGTGGCCTGGTGGTCATCTAACACAGAACAATAGCTTTGTATATGTAAAATTACTACCCCTAACTCGCTAACTACACTATGAGGGTTAAAGGGCTTCTCCGGGAATTAGGAGAATAAAGATACTTAAATATTACTTTATTATAAATATATTCCTAATTACCCTTCACTAGTTATGATAGCTTGTTTTGTCTAGGGAACAATCATCAGGAAAAATAAAATGGCCGCCGTCCTATTAGTACACAGAAAACCTGTCCTAATTACACAGGAGGACATGCTACTTCAGTGAGCCAAAGAGCTACCTCATTTTCTTCTATGACACTGAATACAATTTAGTATGACCTTCAGCTAAATCTCTGTAGAAATGGAGTTTATGAGGAGGTTATGAAGTACAGAGTGGAGGTGGGGATGTGGTAATGAGCAGCAGCTCGTATATGCAGTCTCCATTACCACAGTCTGTCCTGTCCGTCTTCTCTTTACTTCATGTCTCCCACGAACTCCATTCCCACATAGATTCAGTTAAAGTTCTTATAATCTGTATTCAGGATCATAATCCCTGACAAGTAGGAGTGGAGGATGAGGCAGCTCCTTACCTCAGTGTTGTGAAGAAACTTGTCCTCCTGTATGATTAGGACAGGTTTTGTGTGTATTAATAGGACGGCGGCCATTTTGTTTCTCCTAATGATTGCTCCTTAAACAAAATGAGCCGTTATAAATAATGAAAGGTATATGGTAATATATTTACAATAAAGTAATATTTAAGTATTTTCATTTTCTAAATTCCCGGAGAACCCCTTTAAGTACATTTAATGCATATGTAATTGGTGAATGTAGAATAAATCTATGCTATATGAATCACCCCAGGAACAAGAGACAATGTCCAGTGCTTCTCCTGTGGTGGATGTTTAGGAAACTGGGAAGAAAATGACGACCCCTGGAAAGAGCATGCAAAATGGTTTCCTATGTGAGTTTTATGTTACAAACCCTACTGATGTTGTAGCCCTATATTTTATAAGTCATTGAAAAATGCCTATCTATTTTTTAAGGTGTAAATTTCTCCAGAGCAACAAAACTAGCAATGAGCTTCAGCAATACATAAGAACTTACAGTGGTTTTGCAGAAATGACGGTAAATATCAAATGTAATTTAATTTAACTTTACCCATATACTGTCCAATCCTATATATGTAAGAGATATATTCCTGAGCCAGAAAGAAGATCATTCACGGTCATGCATTGCTGCAGTCTTTTTCACCTTACTCATTTTGCACAAAAAATATTTTTCCAATTGATTTTCATTACATTTTTCTGACAGGGTGCTGCTGTGATAGCAATAGAACAATTAAAGGGGTTTTCCTGTTACACAAAAAAAAATAACACCATACCACCATTCAACCTTACTGCATTATATAAGTCAGATGATGAAGTTCTGAGTGTTTTATCTTAGCACATGACTCAAAGGGAATGTCTGTAGCTTCTAAATTTTTTCCCTCCCAGCTCCAACATCACAGATCCAAGCAGGACTAGCAGCTTCATTAGTATTCACTTCAGTGCAGTGAATACTAATGAAACTCTGTTGGATATGGGTGGAGGGAGGGGCCCTCTTCCAGCACATAGACTTTTACTAGAGAAATTATTCTTCATCAGGATTTGAACCCCAGATCTTCTGTATGGTAGGCAGAAATGTCACCATTACACTACAGAAAATGAAAAGATTTTTTCTTCACAGGCATAATACTAAATTAATATTATGATACTTAAATGAAGGGGAAAACATTGTGGCATTTACCAATTACCATAAATAATGTGTTCACTGTATTGCACAACTTAGGCTTCATTCACACGACCGTATGTGTTTTGCGGTCCGCAAATTGCGGATCCGCAAAAAAAACGAATGACGTTCCGTATGGCATCCGTGTTTCCGTTTTTTTTGCGGATCCATTGTAGCAATGCTTATCCTTGTCAGCAAAACGGACAAGAATAGGACATGTTCTATCTTTTTTGCGGAACGGAAATGCGGACATACGGAAACGGAATGCAAACGGAGTACCTTCCTTTTTGTTGCGGACCCATTGAAATGAATGGTTGCACATACGGTCTGCAAAAAAAACGGAACGGACACGGAAACAAAATACGGTCGTGTGAATGAAGCCTAAGGCTGAGTTCACATCACCGTTCAGCCTTTCCGTTCTCCTGCTCCGTTTAGGAGCCGGAGAACGGAAAGGACAGATTCGGCACATAACTGAGCCAAACGGAGCCGAAAGGAACCCCATAGACTATAATGGGGTCCGTTAGGTTTCCGCTCAGAAGATGATTTTTGAAGCGGATACAAAAGTCCTGCATGGAGTACTTTTTTTCCATCCAAAAAATGGATATCAGATGGAAATGGCTAAAACGGATGCCAAATGTGTATAACTGATGCACAGGATCTGTTTTTTTTATTGGATCTTTTTTTTATTTTCTATACTTCTGATGGATCAGAAGAATGGAAAAATAAACAGTAATGATTTATGATTACAGGGATACCAAACACTGTTTTGTGATAAGTCATACTATTATACTATTCATTTGTGATATTTCATACTATGTATGTTACCAAAACTTAAATGGTTTTTGCTTAATTATTTTTAGTAATAATAACTTAAAAAAACCCAGTAATGTCAACTCAGCCTTATCATGATTACAGGGATACCAAACACTGTTTTGTGATAAGTCATACTACGTATGTTACCAAAACCTAAATTGTTTTTGTTTAATTATTTTTAGTAACAATAACTGTAGAAAATTGTAAACGTTACCATGAAGGAAAGTAAAAATTCTATATTTCTGCCAAAACTTGAAATATATGTGATTTGAACCCTAGACCTTCTGTACAGTAAACAGCTGCTTTACCCACTCCTCCATAGAAAAGCTATGCTTTTCATGGGACTTTTTATGCCTTAGATTACTGTTTTTTTTTTTAAATGAAATATCACAAAACAGTATTTGATATACCTGTGATCATACTAATCTGTACAATATAGTGGACATATTATTTAAGGTTATTGGTAAACAGCGTAAATAAAAATGGATGGGGAGGGGAGTGGGACAACCACACATCATGTTTTGCCTGTATGGAGCCCTGAAATAATTGATGGCAGCCCTGGATCCAAGCCTGCTTGTTAGCCCTGCTATAAAATATCCGTCCTAAAATACAGCAACATTTCTGACATTATGTCTACAGTGCAGGAACCGGGAGAATGAGCAGAACACGGCCCTAGGAAGCAAGGTCATTGATGATGTTGTATCTAAAGGGTGGAGCTTTAAAAGCCTTGCTGCACCTCAGATGTAGACGTGATGTCATTGGGATAGGGAACTAACATAGTGGAAAATGTCATGTGACTGCAGTGGAGTGCAGGAAAGCAAGGCATTACACTATCAGTAAGTGAAAATGTGTTGTTTCCTGTCAATTTATGCTGAAAATTGCAAAATTGGAATACTCCTTTAACTTACGATTTACTTTTCCATTATATGTGTATGATCTATGATGTTTATTGCAGGGAACATCTTTCACAAATATTTCCGATAATAGAGTTTACCCAATAACAGGTAAGTATCTATCTATCTATCTATCTATCTATCTATCTATCTATTCCAATTATACACAAACACAATTTAACCCCTTCAAGACACAGTCCGTTTTTACCTTCCTGACCAGGCCTACTTTTGCAAATTTGACTTGTGTCATTTTATGTGGTAATAATTTTGGAACACTTTTACTTATCCAAGCCTTTCTGAGACTGTTCTCTTGTGACACGTTGTACTTCATGTTAGTGATCAATTTGGGTCACATTTTGGCTGTTTTAAACTTATTTATTTTTTAAAAATCTAAAATTTACAGAAAATTAGCTTTTTTTTCTACATTTGAATACCTCCAAAAATAGTCATTCTTTAAAATTCACATATGTCTACTTTATGTTGGCATAATTTTGTTAATGGCATTTTATTTTTAGGAGATTAGAAGGAATTGAATTCTAGAAGCAATTTTTCAAATTTGCTTGAACATATCCAGAGCGCACTTTTTAACCCCTTAGTGACCAGCATGTTTTGGGCCTTAGTGACCAATTGTTTTCATTTTTTTTCCAAGAGCTGTAACTTTTTTTTATTTTTCATCGATGTAGTCATATGAGGGCTTTTTTGTGGGACAAGTTGTAGTTTTTAATGACACCATCTTGGGTTACATACCGTATTTTTCGATTTATAAGACGCACCCTGATGATAAGACACACCCCAGGTTTAAGAGGAAAATAAGAAAAAATATTTTTCATCAGACCTCATATCAGATCCTCAGATCAGACCCCACATAAATATCAGGACATCAGATCAGGCCCCCATAAATATTAGGACATCAAATCAGACCCCATATTAGGATATCACATCTGACCCCCCTTATCAGAACATCACATCAGCCCTCCATGTCAGACCCCTATCAGACCTCAGATCAGCCCACATTGTCAGACCCCCGTCAGACCTCAGATCAGCCCACATTGTCAGACCACCATCAGACCTCAGATCACCTGCTCAGACCCCCATCAGACCCCCAATCAGCCCTCAGTGTTAGACCCCCCCATCAGACCTCAGATCAGATTAAAATAAAAAAACTCATCTTACCTCTCCTGTGCCGTGGCTCCTATCCACATCCCCGAGCTCCCCGTCTTCCTGGCCTGCACTGCTCTGTCACCTGACTGCGTGCAGTGTCAGGTCATAGTGCGCGCACTACATCCTGAAGCTGTATGCCAGCCAGGAAGACGGGGAGGGTGAGTACTACAAGCACTTACAGCGCTTTTCTCCCGGTACCTAAAACATACTAGTGAGCGCTTCCTTTATAAGATGCACAGCCATTTCCCCCCCACTTTTGGGGGAAAAAAGTGCTTCTTATAAAACAAAAAATACGGTAACTTACTAATTAACTTTTATTAATCCTTTCCGGTGAGATGGGAATAAAGCAATACTGCGACTAAGTTTTAATGTTATAAATTTTGTGGCATCCAATTTTCACCATATGTAACATAATAACTTTAATCTCTTGGTTACTACGATTACAACAATACCACATTCATATAGTTTTTTTTTTTTACATTTTACTATTTTTGCACAATAAAATCCCTTTAAAAGAATGCTTTTGCATTGCCACATCGCAAGACCCATAACATTTTTATTCTATTTTCTATAGAACCGTGTGAGGGCTTGTTTAAATTTTTGTGGGAAAAATTCTAGTTTTCATTGGTACGATTTTGGGGTACATAACACTTTTTGATCACTTTTTATTGTTTTTTTTGGCAAATAAGCAAAAAAAACCCTAATTATCAGACACGGTGCTCAGTTTCATGATAATTGTGTATTACAGGTCGTTATGGACACAGCAATACCATATATAGGGTTTTTTTTATTTTTGCTATTTTTTATTAAAAAGAATTTTTAATGGAAAAGGTGCATTAAAGGGAGTCTGTCACCTCATTTTCACCTATATAACTAACAGCAGTGCCCCACAGAAGATTGCATACACATCCCAGACATTCCTGTGTGCACTGTGTGTCTGTATTACATGTCCAGGAAAAGCACTTTTATTCTGCAGGAAAACAGCTCCCAAGTGCCCGACTGAAAGTGAAACTAAAAACAGCTTTCTCTCCTGACTCGATTTCTAACAGCTATATCTTCTGATATACTGGATATAATGCTGTTATTTTGGTATTATTTTAAAGCTTGGAATGTCAGCTTTCAAAGAAGGTCAGAACCATTGTTCTATCTGCTACTAATCCCAAGATATGAGCAGCTAAAGCTGCCCTCCCCCCTCCAGTCTGGTTTGCAGCAGAAGCAGAGCCAGGCACTTGGGAGCTGTTTTCCTGCAGAATAAAAGTGCTTTTTCTGAACGAGAAATACACACACACAGTGCACACAGGTATGTCTGAGATGTGTATGCAATCGTCTGTGGGGCACTGCTGTTAGCTATATAGGTGAAAATGAGGTGACAGACTCCCTTTAAAAGATTTTTTTATTTAATAAAACTTCACTTAACTGTTTTTTTAACCATTTACTATTCCCACAAAGGGACTTTAACAGGCAATCTTTTGATCGCTTCTGTAATACACTGTACTGCTTATGCAGTACAGTGTATTATACTGTCAGTGCCATACTGACAGGCAACATCAGGCTGTGCCAGAAAGGAACAGCCTAATAGTACCTTTAGTCTTACACCCTCAGCTGCCATGCTAAGATATCGCCACCCCTCAATGTCATTTGCTCGGGTGCCAATGTCTGAGAGAGCTCAGTGCTTCTAAACCACTTAGATACTGCGGTGGCTATTGGTCACAGCATCTAAGGGTTTAAATGGCCCAGATCAGTGCTTCTGCTGGTCCAAGACATTAGAGCAGGAGCCAGGCTCTTATGGGAGAGCCGCTTTTCTGCTCTGCATGGGAGACTTGTGCAGCACTTAGACTAGGCCATCATATAAAGACAGCAGCCTATCCTAAGGCGCGTTAGTCACCACTGTAAAAAGGCACACAAATAAAGGCATACAAAGCCTGGTTATTAACAAATCTCTTCTTTACAAAAAAGATTGGTTACTACTTACTATGAACATTGCCCTGATGCAAACAACTTTCAGAAAACCCGAAAATATGGACTACAAAATATGACCAGCACAATCTCCTGGTTTAGTTGTGTGGTACTAGCAAATTGTGTATCAATTCAATTTTGGAGACTGTAGCTGGCCAAACATATTGGATTTCAGCACGACCAACCATCTAATGTGTATAGCCAGTCGTTTCCTTCACTGGGAAATAAGCCCGTGCTAGCGTTGTCTAGCAGTAGTCTACTCACCTCTCATATAGAATACAAATACACTTAACCAAGCTGAATGTGTATGAGTATGGGAGTGGAAGTCAGATAGCTTTGTAATAATAACCCATTTAATATAATGTATTAATATATGACATACTTAGAAATGCTAATGCACGCTAACTTTTTTACTTTCTTTGTTTCTTTTGAAGAATTACCAAATGGACAAACAGAGATCCAAGAACAAATAGATAATTTAAAAAAACATCTCATTGAAAAGTATCATGAGCCTACGTTTTGCTGTGTGACTCCTTTTGGAGATTCTGTTACAGTAGACCTAAACTCACATTTTGCTGATATCTGTATTGTGTTGAAGGACATACAAAACCATCCTCTGAGGCAGCTGACATTACCAGATATCCTGTCTGAGCTGAGTGACATCACTATGATAGAAGGAGAAGCTGGCAGTGGGAAAACAGCTCTTCTTAGAAAGATTGCCATTCTGTGGGCCTCCGGGTCCTGTCCGATACTCAACAGATTTACTCTTGTGTTTTACATTTCTCTTGCTTCTGCCAAGAGCCCTCAGACTCTCAGGGACATCATTTGTCAACAACTGATTGGATTCTCATCATCTCTGACAGAAGAGAGTCTGAGGAAATGATAAAGAAATTAAAGGATAAGGCACTTTTTCTCCTAGATGACTATGCTATGGTAGACTTGGTTCCAGAAACTATAGAAGAACTAATACTGAAGAACCCTTGGAACAGATTGAATCTGGCAGTCACTGTGAGCACTGATAAAGGGTTAAGGCTGCGACAATATGCAAAAACCATAATGAGCATCCAGAGATTCCCTTTATACAGTTCAATTTACCTGATCAAAAAGCTGTTTCCACATGATTGCAAACAGATGGATGCATTTATTCTAGAATTACAAATATCTGAAAATTTTCAGGCCATATTACAAACTCCTCTTATGATTCTTGCTCAGTGTTCCTCTTGGATTCAATATCCTAATGAGAATACAACAGGTGACATCCACGTATTTAAAGAATACATAAAATATAACACCACAAAGTTTCCTCATGAGGCTGAAGCAGTGAATTCTCAGGTTTCTTCTTGTGGAGAACTTGCCCTCAAGGGACTGTTCAAGTCCCAGTTTCATTTTACAGAGGATGACTTAAAAGCAGCTGGTGTGGATGGCGACAAAGCCATCAAATTTGGACTTTTGAGTAAATTTACAGCACAGAGGCTTCATTCAATTTATAAGTTCTATGATCCCTCATACCAAGAGTTTCTTTCTGGAAAGAGACTCAGTGAATTATTGGAGTTTGAGAGACCTGAATATCTGGACAAAGGTTTCCATTACCTTCATCAGATAAATACTATTCTTAAAATGATTGGGCCTTACTGCTATTTCCTGAAGTACGCAACCAGGGTTTCTACAAAAGCAACTCTCAAGATTCTCTCATATTTGTTCAGTTTGTATGGCAACCCTGAAGCTTTGGATGGCCATCTAGACAGTACAGAACACTTGCGGCGGCACCCAGAACTTAAACTCCAACAAGAAACTTTTCTTTTGATACTACATACATACAATCCTGAAGAGATTGATGTGGTTCTTACGAATGCACTGTTGACATTTGCCACTGAAGCAGCCATTGAAAGTCAATGTCTACCAGACTGTGCTCCCATTATAATGCAGTTTCTTACAGGGAAATCGTTGGTGTTTGCTGTTAGTCTGATCAACAACAATCTTGCAGAAAAAAATCTAATTTTTATAGAAAATTACCCGGAATGTCTTAGTTTGTTGAGCAGCATCAAGTTCAGCATTAATGCAGAAACACAGAAAACACCACCAGATTATTCAAGGCTGGAGGGATGTTTGGAAAGTTTTGGTGTCCCCACTGTAGAAAAGGATTATGCAGATGCATATCTTCCTCTGAATGATATAAAAAACGAGAATGAAAAGTTAAAAAAAGACTGCGCTGAATTCTACTCATTTTTTCCCAGTCACATTGTAATAGTAGACTCCATTATTAACCCATTCAAGTCTATTAAGGGGCATAAAGTGCCAGTTTTAAAAATCGAAGTAATTGAAGTGAATTATGATAAATTCTCTAAAGTAGATTGTGAACACTTTAAGGTCCTTTTTTCAATATCAGATAGAATTGAGCTGGAATTGAATAATTGTACAGATTTTGTGAGCCACCTGGCACCAGCAATTGATCAGCACTTAAGTTCTTTCAGGAAAATAGGTATTTGTGACTCCTATTTGACAGCAGAGGAACAACATTTGATTCTCAAGATGTCTTCTCTAGAATGCCTTGATATTGGATGTAACTATGGTGCAAACTACCCAGGTACTTTCAAATGGTAGGAATATTTATTGGCATTAAATTGTATAATCATAATCCAATTGCCCTAAGGCAAATTATATCCCTTCTACTACACCACTTAAAGCTTCCCTTTTATAACTGTAAGCTAAAATCACCCATGACTATGTGCCCTCAGCAGCAGAAAGTACATTATCCTAATACTAACTCAGCATGCAGATTTGGCTAAAGGACAACGTCATGGGGTCTTGCATCTCCTTGTGATTTAGGGTGGGTCATTGTTTTGTTGGTGTTGTCATTGTGCCTGGGTTTCATTGTTCCCCAAATTAATGTGTTGATCAATCAAGACATACTTTTGAAATAAGAATTGGGATAATGGGGAACACATAAATAAAGTGAGTCAGGATATCCATCTTGACTAGGGATGAGCGAATCGACTAATCTTGACCCTTTTTTTGTTCATGTGAGCAAACCAAGACAACTGAGGCCAGTTGTAGGTCTTTAAGGTTTTGGACCATGCATTGCAATAGTGGTAAGAAAGTGCATACAGATCTAATAAATCAGTTAGGATGTTAAAGGGCATCTAACAGTAGATTTGTTCCTATAAAACTGGCTGACCTGTTACATGTGCCCTTGGCTGTTCATATGTGCTCACATTGCTGAGAATTATGTTTTAATATATGCAAATGGGTCTCACTACTTCTAGAGGCTCAACTTTCCCTGCAACTGCCGCACCCTCTGCACTTTGATTGACAGGACCAGGCGTGATCATGTTTTCACTGCTTGATCCTGTCAATCATAGTGGAAATAGTGCAGCATTTGCAGAGAGAGCAGAGCCCCCATTGTTCCAAGAGGCTCATTTGCCTATATGAACACATAATTTTTTTTGGTAATGCAGGCACATATGAACATGGGACCAACACAGATGCCTTCAGCTGCCAAGTGCACATGTAACAGGTCAGCCAGTGTCATAGGTACAAATCTGCTGACAGATGTCCTTTAAAGTTTAGTTATTAGACTGCCCTTTGAATGAGAATATTTTTTAAAAAATGTTCTACTTCCTCCTGAGTAGGGAAAGATTCAGGGACTCAGTTTTAGGGTAATTAACCATCAAATTACTCAACCTGGCTGAAGTGACCAAACTTGTTGATAAAGACCAGAAGGGTTCAATGCCAGTTTATGGTGTCAAATTCTCACCCTAAAATGTCAGGAGGTCGTCACAGGGCCATTGCAAGATGTTCTCACATATAGTTGACAAGTTATGGGGAGGAGGGCTGTTTTTTTTTTAAACAGTCACATTTTATTGAAGATTTTAAAGTTACATCAGCCAAAGGAAAAACAAATACAAAATCAACACAAACCACCAGAGAACATTCTGAGCCTTCCACAAAAATGAGTTCTGGGTACCCCCTCTAGACCCACCCCACTATAGATTAATTATGTAAGGGTACTATGATACACATGAGGCCTCAGGAGGAAGGCACTGAGCTCCCGAATAGCATGGAGATATCCTTTTAACCTTTTCTACTGATGGGGGCAAATAGTCTGGTGAGTACAGTAGCAAAAGTGATGTTTTAAATGGTGTAGGTAGTGGAAAAGGTGTATTATTAGCCTTAGAGTAACTGGATTTTAAGTGATGTGATTTACCCTTCCACCCAACAGTGATCTGTCTTGTGAATTTAGGCTCTGTCCGTGCTGACCTATCCTTTCAACTGATCAAATAAGCATGGCGCCAACTTTTCATTTCCTAGTGGACTTCATGTATAGCTTAGTATACCCCGGCTGGTTTCTATTGTTTTAATTCTTGACAGATCGCTGATTGGGCTAAATAACCAAATTTCGAATAACAAGTCTTTTAAAGGGTTCTCTGGTTTAGGAAGACGCCTTTCCAATTTCTCACTTGAGAGAAATCCTAGGAAAGGGTCCTGCAATGCTTTGCTGCAGGGAAATCAAGTATTTTCATCATGTTTCCACCAACGACAAAATAACTTGAGCAGAGGGAACCCGTAAACCAGAAAACAACTTTAAATGTATTTTAAACCAATCCCAAATGAAAATGTATAATAATAATAATAATAATAAATACACATAAATCCCACATAATTTAATAGTATTTCTCACATAGCAATGTAGTAATAATAATATCATATCATGTGTTTTTAAAGTTCTGTCTTTAATGTTAATGCATTTCATGTTCTTTCTTTTGTTTTAGAGCATTTGATTCGTGGCATACACAACTTTTCTAACTTAACAAAAGTGACTATCTATCTGCTGCAAAACCCTGAGGTGCTTGACCACCTTCCAATTGAATTTGAAAGACTGAACCGAATGAAAAAACTTGCTTTTGGTTGCATAAGTTTTGGTACTGGATCAATAAAATTTGGTAAGTAGTTATAATAGGATAAACTGTTTTCAACGCTTTACATTAGGCGAAAGACTTCAGTGGGAACTAGGAATATGATTAAGGCTTCGGCTACAGGGTACAACATGAAGATCACGATGTCGCATTTCCAATGTGGTTATGATGGGACACACGACATAATACATCCGCAACATGACAGTCTCAGAAAATCCAAATCTTAAGGATACTTGGTCCAGGTTGCCAGCTACATGTGCATTTTAATTGACTACAACTCACTTATGACATGTCGTAGATTTTTTTCCCACCAAAATCGTACCTCTAAAATAGTTACTTGACAGCAAGTTACAGACTAACTGCTCATATTTTTGGGCTTGTGATTACCGTATTTTTTGCTTTATAAGACACACTTTCCCCCCCCCCCAAAAGTAGGGGGAAAATTGCTGTGCGTCTTATAAAGCGAATACAAGTGAGTGCTTCCATTATGGAAGCGCTCACTTGTATGTATCAGGTGCCGGGACCCCCATCAGACCTCAGATCAGCCCACCCAGCCCCATAAGGATAAAATAAAAACCTCTCTCACCTCTCCTGCGCCGCGGCTCCGCACCGGGTCCGGCGCTCCTCTGTCTTCTCCAGGCCGGCTCTGCACTGTCCTGACCGCGTACAGCGTCAGGACGTAGTGCACGCACTATGACCTGACGCTGCACGCAGTCAGGTGGCAGCGCCGGCCTTAGAAGACAGAGTAGCGCCGGACCCAAAGCGGAGCCGCGGCGCAGGAGAGGTAAGAGAGGTTTTTATTTTATCCTTATGGGGCTGGGTGGGCTGATCTGAGGTCTGATGGGGGCACAATCGGGTAATATTGGGGGCTGATCTGAAGTCTGATGGGGTAGAGGGGGCTGATATGGGGGCTGATCTGAGGTCTGATGGGGCAGAGTGGGCTGATATTGGGGGCACAGTGGGCTGATATGGGGGCATAGTGGCTGATCTGAGGTCTGATGGGGGCAGAGTGGGCTGATATGGGGGCTGATCTGAGGTCTGATGGGGGCACAGTGGGCTGATCTGAGGTCTGATGGGGGCACAGTGGGCTGATATGGGGGGCACAGTGGGGTGATATGGAGGCTGATCTGAGGTCTGATGGGGGCACAGTGGGCTGATATAGGGGCACAGTGAGCTGATCTGAGGTCTGATGGGGCACAGTGGGCTGATATGGGGGCTGATGGGCTGATCTGAGGTCTGATGGGGGTCTGACATGGAGGGCTGATGGGGTTCTGACATGGAGGGCTGATATGGGGGGTCTGATGTGATGTCCTGAAATTTGTGGGGGGTCTGATATGAGGTGTGATGAAAAATATTTTTTTCTTATTTTCCTACTCTAAAATCTGGGGTGCGTCTTATCATCAGGTGCGTCTTATAAAGCAAAAAGTACGTTATTTCCTGCATGGCCAAAGTCATCATGTAGCCCTAGTTACCCAGGATTTGAATAACCTCTCTGTATGTTGTGCTCATATGGATAAACTGTATGCATTAAAATCTACATAAACAAATGCACACACAACGAACCACCATAACATTAAAATCAGTCACAGTTGAAGTTAAAAATATTGATATACGGTTGTCTAAGGTTCATTGATGCACGTGAGAAGAACAGAGTAGTCTATCTGATTCAATCCCGTAAAACAGCTATTGCAGTGCAAATTGCTGAAAAAAGTTAGAGGCAATGCATCATCTGGAAATGACTTATCGCTTAAATCAAGTTTTTATGTTAAACATATTTTTAAGAATTAATGATGATTTTTTTTAAAAAAAAGTTCCAAGTGTATTTTAAAAATCCTAAAATATTGCCATTTTTACACTTACCAGTGAGCTTTGTAATAGGCTGATACTTGTGTACAGATCAGTTTTCAGTAGTTATGTCATTATAATCACAGGCAGGATTACAATCCAGGGAGTAATTCTGATTGCCTGATTGGAGTCGGGAAGGAATTTTTTTCCCTAAAGTGGGGAAAACTGGCTTCTACCTCACAGCGTTTTTTTGCCTTCCTCTGGATCAACTTATAGGAAAACAGGCCGAACTGGATGGACAGATGTCTTTTTCGGCCTTATAAACTATGTTACTATGTTACTATAAATAGATAACACAAGATCCATCGTTAACAATAGATGATATTCATAGTTTATCTCTTTCCCCTACCTACACAATGACCTCTGCATAAGTCACAGGCGATCTCTAGAAAACTTTCCTATAGAAGTCAACAAGTAACCTTCAGTCTACAGGTTCCTTCATGTGGCTGCTGTAATTATATCTCAGAAAGCTCAGTAACAACAGAAACAACAGCTCAGTCAAGATGGCTGCCCTCATAATCATGTCCAGGAAATATAATTTAAAAAATGCACAATTAGAAAATAAATATAGATTGGTAGTAAAATATCTACATGATGTCATGTATGTACCCATGATTCTGATTCAGACATTATTTTTGTTATATTTTATTATTTTTTTATATGCTTTTGTTTCTTCCCTGGTTCTGAAGGTATTTTTTGGTTTGGACTCAGACTGTCTGAGTTCCTCTTTGTCTCCCCTAAGTAGGTCCTGCGCACTTAATTAGGTCAGGGACCATCGCCCAGGTCTGGGCTGCCATTTGATGGTGGATCATCCAATTAGTTAGTAACAGTGGTATGGTTGATAAGACAAGTTATACATTCCTTTAACCCCTTCCCGCCCAGCGCCGTACATGTAGTGACTACTACTACGGGAAGTGACTACTACGGCGTGCTGATCGGGTGGGTGCAGGAGCTGCGCCCACCTGATCAGCGGCGGGGGTCCGGCTGAGCCCAGTAGCCGGAGCCCTGCTGTATGCACTGGCATCAGTGAAAACACTGATGCCGGTGCATTAACCCTTCATGTGCTGACCGCGGCACATGCGATGCGGGCGGTGGGAAGGGGTGTCCATCGGGTCCCCGCGCTGCTGTGACGGGGACCCAATGGCTTAGATGGCAGCCTGATGCCTTCCTTAGGCATCCGGCTGCCATCTACGGAAGCCTGTGAGATCCAGCCCCCTGGATCTCACAGGCAGAAGGCTGTAAGTGTATTACATTGAGTAATACACTTACAGCCAATGCATTACAATACAGAAGTATTGTAATGCATTGTAAAGGGGATCAGACCCCCAAAAGTAAAAAAAAAGTGTAAAAAAGAAAGTGAAAAAAGTGAAAAAAAGTTTTACAAAAAAAGTTTCAAGTTAAAAAAAGCGTCCTTTTCACAAAATAAAGTAAAAAAAAAATTGTTAAAAATAGGGAAAAAAAGAAAAATAGACATATTAGGTATCACCGCGTCCGTATCGACCGACTCTATGAAAATATCACATGATCCACCCCACCAGGTGAACGCCGTAAAAAAAAAAAAAAAAAAAACAGTGCCAAAACAGCCATTTTTTGGTCACCTTCCCTCACAAAAAGTGTTATAGCAGGCGATCAGAAAGGCGTATTTAACACAAAATGGTACCAATCAAACCGTCATCTTGTCCCGCAAAAAATGAGATCCTACCTATGACAATCGCCAGAAAAATAAAAAAAATATGGCTCTCAGAAAATGGCAACACAAAAAAAAAATATTTTATTCTGTTCAAAAATAAATATAATGTGTAAAATTTAACAAAAATAAAAATGGTAGACATATTGGGTATCGCCGCATCCATAACAACCACAAAATCTACAAAAATATCACATGATTTGCCCCCTCAGGTGAATGCTGTAAAAAAAAAAAAAAAGCTATGCCAAAACAGCTATTTTTTTCACCTTGACTCACAAAAAGTGTAATACCAAGCGATCAAAAAGTCTTATGTACCCCAAAATGGTACCAATGAAAACATCACCTCATCCCGCAAAAAATGTGCCCTCACATAAGACAATAACTCAAAAAAATAAAAATCAATGGCTCCCGCAAACCAATCCATCAAAATTTGTGCTGCAAAATCCATATGGCGCTCCTTCTGTTTTGAGTCCTGACATGTGCCCCCACAGCAGTTTACCACCACATATGGGGTGTTGCCGTATTAAGGAGAAAATGGGGAACAAATTATGGGGTGCTTTTCTTCTGTTACCCCTTGTGAAAATGAAAAATTTGGGGCTAAAGCAACATTTTATTGGAAGAAATGAAACTTTTCATTTTTACAGCCAAGTGTTTCCAAATTCCGTAAAACGCTTAGGGGGTCAAAGTGGTCAGTACCCCCCTTAATATATTCTTTGAAGGGTGTAGTTTCCAAAATGGGGTCACTTTTTGAGGGTTTCCACTGTAGGGGTACGTCAGGGTCTCTCAATTACAAAATGATGCCTAAAAACCATTCTAGCAAAATCTGCCTCCAAAATTCGTATGGCGCTCCTTTCCTTCTGACCACTGCCACAAACCCACAGAGACGTTTACCACCACATATGGGGTATTTCTGTAAACTGCAGAATCAGAGCAATGTATATTGAGGTTTAGTTTGCTGTTAACCCTTGCTGTGTTGCAAGAAAAAAATTATTAACATGAATAATCTACCAAAAAAGTGAAATTTTGAAATTTCACCTCCATTTTCCTTTAATTCTTGTGGAACACCTCAAGGGTTAACAAAGTTTGTAATATCGTTTTTTTATAATTTGAGGGGTGTAGTTTCTAAAATGTGGTCATTTATGGGTGGTTTCGATTACGTAAGCCCCTCATAATCACTTTATATCTGAATTGGTGCTTAAAAAAATGGTTTTGGAAATTTTGTTGAAAATTTGAAAAATGGCTTCTAAACTTTTAAGCCTTCTAACGTCCTAAAAAAGTAAAATGATATAAAAATGATGCCAACATAAAGTAGACATATGGGGAATGTAAAATAATAACTAACTAACTAACTATTTTTGGAGGTATTACTATGTATTTTGAAAGTAGAGAAATTTAAATTTGGACATTTGCTAATTTTTCTTTTTATAAATAAAAATAAAATATTTTTCCACAAATTTACTACTGTCATGAAGCACAATATGTGATGAGAAAACAATCTCAGAATGGCCTGGATAAGTAAAAGTGTTCCAAAGTTATTACCACATAAAGTGACACGTCAGATTTGCAAAAAATGGCCTGGGCAGGAAGGTGAAAACAGGTCAAATCCACACTGCACAAATTGCAGCCAGGAATCGGAGGGAGACCACACTGAGTTGGCATGGCCCAAGAACAATCTCTGTGCCCTCACCTGTTTTGCAACTGTCTCTTGCTTTTGCTGCTCCTTCTGCTTGGAAAGTAATGCATGCTGCTGGCTTTGCTTTTCAGCGAGGACAAGCTTAGTGAGGACAGTCAGCAGCTACAGGCCAGGATGGACTTGGAGGAGAGGTCCGCTGCGTCCTTCCTTAGGCGTGCAAATAGCGATGATGAAAGTCAGGTGGGAACAGTCAGGAACATAGCCATGAGACGGTTGCAAAAGTGACGCACAGACAGTAGTGGATGATAAGGTTACTAATCGCACTTGGGAGCCAGGTGAAGAGGGGGCATCATCATTGTCATCAGGGGATGAGGCTGGCAGCAGGCCCGTGAGACAGCAGCAGGATGGCATTGTGCTGATCAGCCAGCAGGGTGGAAGCAGTGCTAGATCTGGAGCCAAACATGTCCGAGGTACACCACCTGCTACTCAGTCGCCTACCTGTCAGGAAACAATTAGCGGTGCACAAGTTAATAAAGGCACTGGCAGGCAGGCAGGACACAGTGGTGGGGGTAAAATGTCATACTCAGCAGTGTGGGAATTTTGTATTAAGTCTCTGGAGAATGTTAGTGTGGCAGTATGCAACATATGTGGCAGAAGGTAAAGCGCGGTCAGGGTGCTAATGTCCTTTACAGCCCACTGGCTAAATGTGGTTCCAGCCCAGGCACACCAGCAACTTGGCCAGTGATGGCAATGCTGCCTCTGTGTTGTAATCATGGGATTTCAGTGCCAATGTCTTCCTCTGCCTCCTCATTCTCCAACTTGTCCTCAGCCTCCACTGTAGGCACAGTTCAGAGTGGTCCTCCAGCATACTACCTATGCAAAGCACAGTGTTGTCAAGTGGTTCTGCACCTGGTCAGCCTGAGCGAATGGAGTCACACCGGGGAGGAACTGCTTCACGTCATCAACCAAGAAATCGAATCCTGGCTGTCTCCTCGCCAACCGGAGATAGGAACCATGGGCACCGATAATGGAAAGAACATTCTGTCTGCACTGCGTCAGGGAGAGATGACCGATGCGCCCTGCATGGCACATGTCTTCAATCTGGTTGTCACCTGTTTCCTGAAGTCTTCCACCCAACTGCAAGATGTCTTTAAAATGTCACTGTTACCATGCAAAACATGCCTTCCTTGAGTTGCAAAGGCAGAATGGTGTTCCCCTACATCGCCTCATATGCGACGTCTCCACATGTGTGGACCGACTGTATGAGCAGAGGAAACCTGGGACAGATTTCTTGATGATGCAAAAGGACAGGACTACTCCTCTGTGTAACTTTAATGTTAGACAGTGGCAGCTCATGTGTGACACCTGCTGTTTGCTCAGGCCCTTTGAGGAGGCCACTTTATTTGTCAGTCGCCAGGACTACAGGATGAATGATGTCATTCCACTCCTTCATGTCCTGGAGGGGATGCTGATAAATCTGACTGGTGAGGGGACAGAAGATGTGGCGCCTACATCTCATGGCCACCTGAGCCCTGTAGAAGCTGAACTGGCACAGGAGGAGAACTAGGAGGCGTACATAAACGCCCAGGAATTCTATACAGAACAACGAAGAAGATACAGATTACCCCGACAGACCGTGGCAGTATGCAGTGGAAATGGTGGCAGGGGGTCCCTCCGAGTCCCTTGTGCAAATGGCCAGTTGCGTGGTGAATTGCTTGCATAGTGACAGCCACATTATCCTCATTTGGCAGAGGGATGACTACTGTCTCTCCTCTATCAGGATTTTGCATCAGGATTTGATCATGATTTGGAATCCAAAAGCAGGAGTGGGTCCAAAACACAGAAGACATGCAATTATTTCCATCACATGTTATTTATGTTTTGGATCCATTCCTGTTTTTGCTTTACCAATACTAATCAAATGCTGACCAAATACTAATGGTGTGAAGGTGGATGTTCAAACTACAGGATCGCAGAACTACAGGAACTCAGCCTTACAGGTCAGGTCAGTAAGCTAACACTTACCTGTAAGTCTGAGATCACACTTGTTCTGTGGTTTTGACCGGTACCTTCTTTGGGCTCACAATAACTGATAAGAATAACTGAAGTGTAAACTAAGCCTAATAGTGATGTACAGTCATTCTACAGCTAATAGAAAAGATTCAAATGCATGTGTTTGCACTGCCACAACATGAATTAAAAGAACCTTTTTTTCTCTTCTACTTTATTGGTGCTGCCTCCATGTCCTTATTTTATTCCACTAAAGAGTCATTGGGACACCTGCAGTCTTGTGCAGTGTTTATTTGCTTTGCTGAAGGATGGTGTGTGCTTTTTTTTTTTTAGCTAGGGGTTAGCTAGGAATGTTGGTAGCCTGCACGATGATGAACATGTCCATATATGTGACCTGCCAGACATTCTGACACACAGTAACTGCTTCTCTACCACAAAGGGCTAGCTATGCATGTTGCTGCAATGCACAATGATGTACACCAGGATATATTCTCCCTAAAGTTTAACTGCGGGCCTGGATAGACTGGATTTAACGTGCTTTGTGACTAATTAATTCGTAACAAATGTAGCGGGAAGATTCGGTGAAGCGACTGAATCGAATTTTTCAAAAATTTGTTCATTTCTAGTAATTATTAATATACACAAAATATGAACTCACACAGCCTAATGAGGGACAACCATGACACACGGCTAACTTCTTACGAAGATGACTACAGTGCATATGCCAACTGGTGAGAATATTTAACTACTATAAATGAAATGTCTATGTAGACATAAAAAGCTTTGCTATTGGATAAATATATTAGATATGTAATTTCCACTGTATTAATGATTCTAAATATCTTAATTTACAGTTCCAATCATTAAACACTTTGTGGATTTGGAGGTCCTGCACTTATCACTAAAATATTATGCAGATTTCAGTGGTCTGATGAACTCAATCTCTGAATGTAAGAAGCTGCAAGAACTGAGTTTCTTTGGATCCTTTCTTTCGTGAAGATCACTTGGCTGTTCTTGGTAATGCTTCTCAATAATATGGAAAATAAGAGTTTTGTGTAAATTTCTAGCAGCATGTCATATGGATTTTTTAGTTCACATATTTATTATTTAAAGTTGCCACCCTACAACGTAACTACAAAAGCATTTATTTAAAAATGTTAAAGGGCATTATCCTTCCACAAATAAATGGTATTATTTGTATTATAAAAAGTTATACAAGTTTACAATATACTTTCCATATTAGTTCCTCGCAGATTTTATGATCCCTGCTTGCTGTAGTTGAATAAGAACGTTCTATGTCTACTTCCAGTGAGGAAGGGGGATGTGGGGGGAGTTGTTTCAGACATGGTGGATTTGTTGTTGATATTACCTGCAGATTTGTGAAGTTGTAAGACACAGCGGATTACAGTACCAGAAAAGATAAGATTTCACAAAGCACATCTATATGCTGCAGACATTTTACATGTGGAAAAACAAGCAAGTTTCAGGATTCCAATAGAGGCAGTGGTGTTGTCAGTGCCTGTATTGTACAATGCATTCTTAAAGATTTGAGAACCCTTTTTTACTATTTGTTATGTATCAATCAGCACTCAATACCCTATAAGGAGAAAGTGATATCAGAATTTGATACATTTTAGGTAGTTTATTAAAAAGGACATAAGTATTCAGACCATTTGCTATGACACTTGGCATTAAGCTCTGGGGGCCTCCTATTTCTCATGATCATTTTTTAGATGTTTCTACACCTTGTCCACCTGTGGTAAATTTAGTTGATTGGACATGATATGGAAAGACACAGCCCTGTCTATATAAGGTCTCACAGCTGACAATGCATTAGAGGAAAAACAATTCATGAGGAGGAAATAACTGCCTTTAGACCTCTGAGACAGGATTGTGTGGAGGCACAGATCTGGAGAAGGGTCCATGAAAGTTCCCAAGAGCACAATGGCTTCCATAATTCTTAAATGGAAGAAGTGTGGAACAACCAGAACTCTTCCTAGAGCTGGTTGCCTCACCAAACTAAGTAATTATGTGAGAAGGCCTTGGTAAGAGAGGCGACCAAGAACACAATGGTCACTCTGCCTAAGCTCCAAATACCCTGTGTACAGATGGGAGAAACTTCCAGATGGTCTTGTTAGCGTTCATCTGCCTAAAAATCCCTTAATACACCCTGTAAGCACACAGCGAACACAGGATTGGCTTAGGGACAGCTCTGTGAATGTCATTGAGTGGACCATCCAGAGCCCTGACCCCTGGCTTCTTTTGGGGTCTTTCGGTATCCATCCTGTAAACTGCCATATGTACGGGATCACGTGTGCCGCTGCAGTGACCCAGCAGTGTTGTGCTACTTGGGGACACATCAATGCTGAGGCCAGTCATTGGCTGCAGTGGCACACATGACCCCATCCGTCTGGGGTTTACATGGTGGGAACTAGAAGACTGCTGAAGGGAGCCAGGGACCCGAGGAGCCGGAATAGAGTTGTGGTGAGCTGATATGGTTTTTCTACAGGTACAACAGGCTGGGATTGAAAGGTAAAAAAGTCCAGAAAGCTGGATAACTCCTTTAGGGTCCCTACACACATGAATTTTCTCTGGCGTTATTTTTACGCAGCCACCTATGGGTGAAAACCAACCTTAAATGGATAAACTAAATCAAAAAGTTTACTGTAAGTTTATAAAAATTACTTACTGTACAAGTGTATAAATTATACTTTTGGTGTCTCTATGACAGCTGCAGCAATGAAGAATTTTACATCTCTGAAAATTCTAAATTTGGACCGGCATGTAATTGTTGGAACAGAAGCCGCTGAAACGTTCGGTATAGTACACACTAGTTTTTGAATCTTCAACTACTAATCTTCTACAATTTGTGTGTATTGTAATGAATTGCCTGTCACTGTATTACACTGGCATCGTGCCTATGAGTACCCAGCCTGGGGGCTGGATCTCATAGGCTTCCGTGGAAGGCTAGCTCAGATGCCTGTGGAAGGATGCCTTCCCACCCCGTCATTGGGTCCCTGTAACAGCAGCACAGGGACCCAATGCGCAAACCCTCCGCATAGAAGGGGTTAATGCGCCAGCAACAGAGTTTTCACCGATGCTGGCATATACAGCAGGGGTTCGGCTGTCAGGAGCAGCCGGACCCGTGCCGCCCTTTGAGCGGGCACAATTTCTGCACCTGCCCGATCAGTGAGCCGTACCTGTACGGTGCTGGGCGGCAAGTCACGTCCCGTAGCACTGTACATATATGGCGCTGGTTGGGAAGGGGTTAAACCAAAAAGTTCTATTTTTGTCTCATTCATCCACAAAACATTAATTCAATAGCTTTCTGGCTTGTCCATGTGATCTTTAGGCCCCTTTCACACGAGCAGGAGACTTGGACGTCTCCCGCATCGTGTGCCGTGTACTGAACTGCTGGCACTGAACGGGGGTTACATAGAATTATACTGATTTATGATGCTATGTAACCCTTATAGTTCTGGAATGTGTTGGATAATGCTGACAATGTTATCCAACACATTCCAGAACTGTAAGGGTTACATAGCATCATAAATCAGTATAATGCTATGTAACCCCTGTTCAGTGCCGGCAGTTCAGTACACGGCACACGATGTGTGAAAGGGGCCTTAGACTGCAGATGGGCAGCAGTGTTCTTTTTGGAAAGTAGCAGCTTTCTCCTAGCAATCCTGCCATCCACACCATAGCTGTTCAGTGTCCTCCTGATACCAGACTCATGAACATTAACATTAGCTAAGCTTTGTTGCTTAGAGGTTACTATGGGTTTGTATGTGACCTCGTAGACTATTACACACCTTGTTCTTGGAACGATCTTGGTTGGTCAACCACTCCGAGAGAAGGTTATAATGCTCTTGAATTTCTCCTATTTGTACACAGTCAGCGTGACTTTAAATTGGCAGAGTCCAAAATCTTTAGAGATGGTTTTGTAACCTTTTCCAGGCCAATCAGTATCAACAAATCTTTTTCTGAGCTCCTCAGAAATCTCCTTTGTTCGTGCCATGGTATATTTCCAGCCATGTGTTATGAAGATTTCTGTTCTTGAAATAAAACTGGTCGCCCACTCACACTTGATTGTCATCCCTTTGATTGAAAACACCTGACCACAGAGAAGTGATATCACATAATGAATCATTTTTCTCAATACATAAAAAAATAAATAAAGTAAAAGCAAAGGTAAGTACAGAAGATCGGCTGTCCCAAGTCTGTAAGGCAATTGACATGTGAGAGTGTAGCAAATTTCCAGCTGCGAGTGATGTTAGGCAACAAATAATAGGGATATCCTTAAAAAAATAAAAAAAGGAACTCAACAAGAACAAGAAGGAGAGACATTTACCCCATCGGTAGAGAAAAGCTTAGATGGAGTATGTATAACACGCAATCAGGTGTTCCATGATGCAACTATGGATGACAGTTAAAAGAATTAAAAAACAAAACAAAAAAAAAAACTATGGATGACAGTATGCAGTATTTCCGACAGAGATAGAATAGTATGAGATTTACAGTGTTTACCCAATTTGGTTCTACCAGTGATTAGTATATGGTTAATAATGGTAAGGTCTTCAATAGGAAAATTGTCAAGTTGAAAGGACAATAGTGTCACTTCAGGACCCCATGGCAAATCTGAACCCACAATTGTTTTAAGTAACCTATAGATAGTGGCCCAAAAAGGAGTAAGGAGCGCACATGTCCACCATATAAGCTTAAGGGCACCCATCTGATCTCTGCATCTCCAACACAAGGGGGAGGAGGCTGGATTCATTTTAGAAAGGCGCTAAAGGGTATAATACCAACAGTAGAGTAATTTTATAGTTACTTCAAGATGATTAATGCAGTGAGAGATTCTATACAAAAGGTTGTACATCGCTGACCATCATTAATCTGTTAATACACACCCATAATCCTGTTCCCACCCAGAAAGAAAGGCATATGAAGATAATAAAACAATAAGTGATATTCCTTTAGTTTTCTTCAAGTTTAGAAAAATACAGGTCATAGGGACACAGGGCCAAGAGGCCAGTAGAGAAGATATCAAATGCCTCAATTGCAAGTATTAAAAAAAAAAGTATTTAAAAAAAATCAGGATGGAGGACATCATAAGTCGCCCTTATGTAATTGAAAGAATGGGGGACGGAATCTTGCATAAGTTCGACCAACACTTAAATACCAGTAGCACTCCAATTGTACAAATCCTGCCTTCCATAATGGTGGGAGAGTGAGAAGAGAAAGATTTCCTTGACAGTCTCAAGTTCAATATTTTTGACTCATTTGGTTGAATTGGTATTCTTCATCTACTTTCAGGACTTGTGTGAAAATCTGATGTAGTTTTAGGTCACATTCATGCAGAAATATAGAAAATTCTGAAGGGTTCACAAACTTTATGGTACCACTGTATATGTTTTCTGGGGTTGGAAATGGAAAAACAGATGGCATTTTCCTAGGAAAAGTACCATACTTCTCTATGGGCTGTAATGGGTATTGTAGATTAGCCCAATTCACCCCTGTATCTCCTAGTTATTTTGTTGATATACTAAAGGGGGTGTCTCGTGCAGACAACCCTTTTCCATATGCCCTCAGACCCCTATCTCTTAGGTAGTGCAGACCAAGCCCATCCATGCATCACAGCCAGACATTTATTTTTATGGCCAGCAGGCAACACAGCATTTTTGTAGCCAGAGATACAACCATGATTGCTTGGGTTGGTTTGACTTACTAATTTTTGTGATGAACAGTTTAATATGCTAATATATGCGTTTATTATATACCTAAAGGTTATAAATATCTTTTGTCTATAGCTGTATCATTGGGATCCCTCATTCATCTGGAGAAATTGTGGTTGCCTGTAGGAGAAGGAATGGCTCATGCTGCTGAGCTGATTATTGAACAGTTTCGGTTTCTACCCAACCTTCAGTTCCTATGCATGAAGGAGATATTAGATGATGCAAGTATCTCATCATTAGGTGAGTCACTGATTTGCATTAATCAGAGGAAGATCAAATAGTTTCCAGTTCTAAAAGCATTCTGGCCCAGTTATTAACCAACAGCCTATAATTATTCATTTCCTATCATTTAAACACTTGAAATAACTGAAGGGCACTAAATGCATGATTACATCAGTGGAGAAAAAAAATAGTCTGAGAAAATGGAACTGGCAGCATTGACTTACATTGTGCTTCATGCAGTCTTGCGCCATACCCCATGATGCACTCAAAAATGCTGCTTGCACCGCTATTGTGTCCAGCATGGGAATGCCACAAAGCGGAATGGAATGCATTCTGGTGCACTCTGTTCCTTTCAGTCTAGTTTTGTTCCCATTGAAAATGAATGGGAACAAAATGGAAGTGTTTCCTCCGGTTTTGAGATCCTATGATGGATTTAAATACTGGAGAATAAGGAGAACGCAGATGTGAAAGTAGACTAACAGAGGAGCTGCAAATATTTCTATGCACTGCATTAGAATAACTGCTTTTAATAGGCTTGCCTGTATAAACATGTATACTTCTGACATATCGGATCAACCATAAAGGGATATCGGAGATTACAAAAACATGGCTGCTTACATAAACAGCACCACAGCTTGTGTGTGTGGTATTGCAGGTCCACTCCATTCACTTCATTTGAGTCAAACTGCCATATCAGACAAAACCCTTTAATGGTGCAGCCCTGTCTTTAGAAAAAAAACTGTCCATGCTTTAGGATCATCCGATTCTCATTCCAATTAGTACTTTTTAGATAAAATGTTCTTACATATATAATATACTTGTATACATTTTTACTATAAAAATGCATTATTTATGAAGTTTTATTTAATTCACTTTCACAGGGAAAGCAGCAAGAAATGGATTTCTAAAGAGGCTTCACCGTCTTGAGTTGCATTCTAATGATGGCATCACAGAATCGGGGTGGGCGACTTTTTTTGACACGGCTTCAGACATGCCAGAATTAAATGTCTTCCATATAGCCAGAATTCGCTCTCAACCCATTAAGTGTCAAGCCACCACCGTCACTTCTTTTGTCCGGTTTGTGTCTCGCATGCCAGGCCTCATTACCATATGGATGATGGGATGGCAGCTGGATAAAGATGACCTCAGCATGTTTGACAATATGAAGAAGACTCACCCTCAATCCAAAAGCTTAGAAATTAATTGGCAGATACCACTGCACTTAACACCAAATATAGAGAATTAAACGTGTCTTTTATTACTGTATCATATAAGAAAACTGACCACGAATAAAGCAGTTTTGATTTACCATTGAAAATGTGCCAGTTTTTTTGGCACATTTTGCGCCAACAAACATATAGTGCATGCGTTGCATCATATTTACCAACCTCCTCATCCAGCTAGAGGGCGTGGTTTCATGGGAAAAGGTGTGGCTTCATCAGTAAGGGGGTGTCACCTAATTACACCTCCGTGTGGAAAAATTTTGGTACATTTTTGGAGTAAAACGACATCAACTTGTAGGTGGTGTACACTTAGTTTTAACAGGTTTTTTTGGGGGCGTAAGGACAGAATCTGGCGCAGGACTTACTAAAGTCCAAATTTATAAAGGTCCATGTGCCAAAATAGTAAATTAAATTTAAGACACACTTAGACGATACACAGTAGACGTTCAAATTATCATAATTATTTCTCAGCCTGACAAAGCGTTTAAAATACAAATAACGGTGACTTCCGGTTCCGGCGCCGGCATGTAAGGAGGCAGAGCGCAGAGCTCCCCGGCCGTTCTCCCTGAAAACCGACTTTATTTTGCCCTGAAAGAACTTAAACTTCTTGCATTTGCGGGAGTTGCGACTAACCAAGCAGAAGTGCGGTGCATGGACCGCTTTGTATACATTATGGGCAAGAGAACCAAGGCAAAAACGCCTTCACCCTCTCCACCGCCAGAAGCGGAGATTTCCAGTATGGCGCTGACTGACCACGTGGCGGATCCAGACCCGCCGTCACCATGCGGTCCACCGATGATTCTGGAAGAGGCACCCCAGCCCTCTCAAGATTCCCAGAGGCCTGACACTGATCGCATTGACTACAAGAAACTGGCCATCGAGGTGGCCTCTAGACTGGCACCGGACCTGCAGGAGACTCTCTCTACCTCCATTGCGACGGGGATGCAGCAGCTACAGCATGCCTTGCAACAACATGACACACGTCTAGAAGAAGCGGAGGGTAGGATACAAGTAATGGAGGACACCTCGGAATCTATCCTGCATAAGTTACAGCTAACCTTGGCTGACAATAAGAAGCTCTGGGAGAAGATCGAAGATCTTGAAAACAGATCCCGGCGCAATAATTTGAGAGTGGTGGGCTTGTCGGAGACTGTCCCCCCTGGGGATTTGCTTCATCTTTGTGAACAGGACTTGCCCAGAGCGTTAGGCCTTCCGCGCCATTGTAAAGTGGAGCGCGCCCACAGGGCAGGCCCGGACCTGCGTGGCGCTGACCGTTCTACTGATAGACCGCGTCAAGTCATTATAAAGTATCTGGACTATACTGACAAGGAGGCGATTCTGAAGGCCTTTCGCATGTCTAAGGAACCGATCCTACTGAGAGGCTCTAAGATCCTGATATTTGGGGACTACTCGGCAGAGGTGACAAAAAAACGCAAGGCCTTCTCGCCATTGTGCACGCAGCTGTACCACAAGAACATTCGGTTTGCTCTCATATACCCGGCAGTGCTCAGAATATTTAGATCGGATGGCTCTTACAACACTTACACCTCTCCGGAAGATGCTGCGATATCCTTGGGGGGCGACTTCTCATTGGAACGGCCGACGCCAAACAGAGAGGAAGAGGATCGCAATTTTAAGCCTGGATCCTGGTCGACAGTACGAAGAGGTGACAACCAGCAACCCAGGGACTTTGGGCTGGAACAACGCTTCCCCAGACAGCGCACTCGAACCTGACTGTTACACGCCACCCGGAAGGGCACATCCAAGGAGCTGGGGGTTTTGGACTTCTCCTGCCCGTGATCGCTCTGCTATCTTATGTTTACAGGTTTGAACTATCACTGTCTGTGCCTTATAGCGCTCCCGTTCAGCGGCCTACTGACATTTCTTTGATGGCTCTTGGAAGGGAGATTTATTCAGCACTACTATACTAATTTTTTATTGAGTGCCTTTGATGTATATCTGCATGCTAAGGGTTAACTTTAGGGGAGGAGAGCTTGAGTTTAGCCATATTTGCTTGCAATATTATGTTTTCCTACATGTTGGAAAAAAGTGGAGTCAGCCGCAGTATGCCATGGCCCCGAGCGCAGCTACAGGGAGCCGTCTGCTTTTTCTGGTTTATTGGTTTGTTTACAGGGTGGTGGGGTGGGGGGGGGAGTTGTTTTTATTCTCTAGTCAGACACACAGACAGGCCTCTGATATGTACACACCTTTTGATGCAGACAGTCCAGTATGAGAGTCATATCCTGGAATGTAAAGGGGTTGCGCTCCCCGCATAAGCGCAATATGATCTTAAGGCACCTCAAACATCTACACCCAGATATTGTTTTATTACAAGAATCGCACCTTTCAGCGAATGACTTTCATAGAATGGAGAAGCAGTGGGTAGGGAAAGTATTGGGATCTGCCGCCGATAATCGTAAAGCGGGGGTACTGATCCTTATTAGTAAGAACCTGGCCCACACGCTGCACACCTCCTCCAACGATGCAGACGGGAGGTGGTGCCATGTTCACTTAACCACCGGGGCTGGGGAGTTGAGTATCTATAATGTGTATGGGCCCAACGGAGATAGTAGACAGTTTTTTACTGCACTTGCTGCAAGGATTGGAAATGATCCCATTAGACAAAAAATAGTGGGAGGAGACTTTAATACCGTGCTGAATGCTGTGGAAGATAGGAAAACTAAACATGGAGTGGTGGGGGTACCCCAGGCTAGAGATAATGTCCTTGCACCCTTCCTAACTGATACGGCACTTGTAGACGTATGGCGCGCTGCTAACCCTGACAGCAGAGAGTTTTCTTTCTATTCTGCCTCTCATGATTCCTGGTCCTGTATTGACTACCTCTTGGTGGATCCATCTTTAGAGGCCAGGGTCAGGGAGACGTGCATACATGACTTGGTACTGTCGGACCATACGCCTATCTCCGTTACTATCATGGATCAGCATCCTAGGGGATCAGATTTTTTGTGGCGTTTTCCCTCTACCCTGTCTACTGATGAAAATTTTCGGTACCTGCTCAGGGGGTGGTTTTTGGAATATAAAACGGACAATGCCGACTATGTGGATAAACCATCTATCTACTGGGAGGCAGCGAAGGCGGTCCTTAGGGGGCGCATTATGGCCTACTCAGCTAATTTAAAGAAAAAGATGGAGGATCAACTACATGACGCGAGTCATGGACTGAGGAATGCTTATACGGCATACCAGGTTTCCCCTAGTGAACGCTCCAAACAAGAGTGGTACACTGCGAGGCGTAATTTCGAGCTGTGGTATGACCGTAAGGCATCCCTGTCTATGTCCAGGGCATCGGCCAGATATTTTCGATATGGGAACAAGTCGGGACGCATGTTAGCCAACCTGGTTCATAACTCAAAAAGACAGCAACATATTGTGGGTCTTCGTGACCCCCAGGGGGTTACCCACACGGTACCTGATAAAGTTGTAGATATTTTGCGGGATTTCTATGCCACTTTATATCGGGATCCGGGACCAGGGGACTCGATGACAGACTTTTTTCTTAAATGTGTCTCACTGCCTTCCCCCTCTCAGGAACAACTGGATGACTTAAATGCCCCGATATCGGAGCCGGAATTGTTAGGTGCCATTAAAGCGCTTCATCTACATAAAGCACCTGGGCCTGACGGCTTTACGGGTGAATTTTATAAAATCCTTAAAGATGAGATCAAAACCCCATTGCTGAGGGTCTTTAATGGCATTCTTACTGGTAGTCCATTGTCTGCGGCGGACAGTATGGCCCATATTAAACTCATCCCCAAGCCGGGCAAGGATACTTTGCAGCCGGCTTCTTACCGCCCAATTTCACTGATAAATGTTGACATTAAACTCTTGTCAAAAATAATAGCTGACAGATTGGCTGTTCTTATGCCGATTCTAGTGTCTCCATCACAATCAGGTTTCATAAAAAATAGATCTGCGGTATCTAATCTCCGTAAAGTCCTGACAGTATTAGATGTTGTGGCTAGAGGTCCCAATGGAATGTCAGCCCCTAGTTTAGTTACTATCGATGCTGAAAAAGCATTTGATAATGTAAGATGGGATTGGCTGGAGAAGGTGCTGGAGGCCATGGGCTTTAGAGGGGCTTTTAGGACCTTTCTGAGTGCGCTATATGCCTCACCTCATGCGAGGATTGCCTTGCCGGGCTTCCTTTCCTGACCCTTTCGGCTATTTAAGGGCACCCGTCAGGGGTGCCCATTGTCTCCCCTGCTTTTTAACCTATCCTTAGAGCCTCTAGTGCGCATCTTGGAAGAAGGGGAAATATTCAGAGGGATTGTTATTGGTGATCAGGAAGTTAGAACATCTCTTTTTGCTGATGATCTGTTACTATTTATGGCGGATCCAGAGGAAGACATGCAGAGAGTTATGGAGCTGTTGCTCGCCTTTGGTCCCGTCTCGGGTTTCAAAGTAAACTCCGATAAGTGTGAGCTTTTGCGATTGGGGATGTCGTCGAAGCCCCTGGTCCTACCCGACGCCTGTGGCAAGGTGATTTGTGCAGCACAATCTATTACCTATCTAGGGATTAAGATTGGGAAGACGCCACATACGCTCTACAAACTGAATTATACTCCCTTGTTCAAAAGACTAGAGAAGGATTTGCAAAGGTGGACCTCTCTTCCTCTGTCCCTCACGGGGAGATGTCACCTGATCAAAATGGTATGTTTCCCAAAACTCCTTTATCCGCTTCAAACGATCCCACTTCTTCTGAGACATCATACCAATATAGACAAAAACATCCGGGGTTATTGTAATATCCAATTTTTATTATTGATTCTTCTAAAAGTAATTAACATTACACATTTAATATACAATATAATATAAAAACAAACTATCTAGTCCAATGGTGGTTTATATAGTTACACAACAGCTGTGTAAATGAACAAAGGGCTGATGGTTACAAAGAAATAAAACAGTACAAATTGCATCCTGTATTCCCCAATCGGCCTCTGCGTCATAAGGTATCTGTGTTTAAGTGCATAATCGTCTTTAAATTATACATAGAAATCTTCACAAGAAATGAAAAGCAAAGGCATCATAATTATAATCAATGTAAATATTGGTCAAACAGGGAGTAAAAGTATCGTACCTTAACCATCAGCCCACACCCCGACGCGCGTTTCGCCGCTGCTTCCTCAGGAGGTTCTTCTGAGACATGCAGACATCAAGCTGCTTTATTCAGCTTTCTCTGCTTTTCTATGGGCAGGGAAAAAAACAAGAATAGCTCTAACGAAGCTTATGTTGCCTAGACACAAAGGGGGTCTCAATCTGCCCAACATTCGGTTGTACAACTTAGCATGTCTCTTCAGGCACTGCGCGGATTGGGCTCAGCATTCGGCTTTTTACTCGAATTTTGAGCTGGAAACACAATTGGCGCATCCCTGGCCCTTAGTTAATATCCTACATACCAAGAGATCAGCCCTCCCTCCTCACTTGAAAGATTCTGTAGTGCTGAGGGACACGATGGTAGCGTGGAAGGAGACACGCAAGCTTAGCCGCAGATCCTATTTAGTCTCTAGAGTGCTCAGTTTGTGGGACCATCCGGAATTCCCGCAAGGGGCCTCGAACAAAATGTTTGACTTATGGAGACAGAGGGGCATTCTACGCTTTTCTGACCTCCTGCACACTACGGAACATAGGTACCTTACTGTGCAGGAGATGTGTGACAAATATGCGTTACCAAAATCCCACACCCTACCTTACTACCAGTTATTGCACTTCTGCCAACAAAGACTGAGAAATGTTCGTGAGGAATGTGATAACTCATATGTCATTGGCTCACTGACCTTGACCAGTGCAAAAGTATCGCTCTCGGGGTATTATCACATTCTCAGGGAGCAAGGGGACAAAGGGCTAGAGGCGATCCTATTTAAAAAATGGGAAAAGAAACTCTCCATCTCTTTACCTGCGGAGGAGGTTACCTAGGGGTGGATGAGAGTTAGTAGAGCGGTTCCTTGTGAGAGATGGAGGGAGTCCCATCTAAGGCTGATACACTTAGCAATCTATGCTTTTAATTTTCCCAATAATCTTCTTAACAGCCTGTCCCAAGTGCTCACTAGACAAAGCAGATCTGACACACTGTGTATGGCAGTGCACACGGGTACAAGAATATTGGGGCACGGTAGCAGATTGGATTAAACGTACCTGGGGCTTTAATTTACAAGTACATCCCAAGAACATGCTCTTTCATGCCTTTGATCAGGGTCAGGTGTAGGGTGGCCATCCGTCCGGTCTTTGGACGGACAGTCCGGTTTTTGGACTCCTGGTCCTCCGTCCGGCTAAAGGCCAGGACGGACGGCCAGAAGTCCTCCTTTTCAGGGGCGCAGGAAGCAATGAGCGCTTCCATCAATACAGATGGAAGCGCTCATTGCTGGAGCGCAGGAGCTGGGTCCTAGTACTCACCGCTCAGCTCCTGCGCTCCGGTACCTTCTTTGCTGGTCTTCCTTTCTGCGCTGCACACGCCTGACTGGTACAGCGTCAGGACGTAGTGAGCGCACTCTGACCTGACGCTGCACGCAGTCAGGTGACAGTGCAGCGCGGGCAGTGAAGAGAGAAGAGTGTCGGAGCGGAGCTGCAGCCCAGGAGAGGTAAGATTTTTATTTTTTTTTATGGGGCACAGTGGGCTGATTTGAGGTCTGAAGGGGGCTGCCAGGCTGATCTGAGGTCTGATGAAGGGGGCACGGCACTACAGGCTGATCTGAGGTCTGAAGGGGGCACAATAGGCTGATCTGAGGTCTGAAGGGGGCACTACAGGCTGATCTGAGGTCTGAAGGGGGCACTACAGGCTGATCTGAGGTCTGAAGGGGGCACTACAGGCTGATCTGAGGTCTGAAGGGGGCACTACAGGCTGATCTGAGGTCTGAAGGGGGCACTACAGGCTGATCTGAGGTCTGAAGGGGGCACTACAGGCTGATCTGAGGTCTGAAGGGGGCACTACAGGCTGATCGGAGGTCTGAAGGGGGCACTACAGGCTGATCGGAGGTCTGAAGGGGGCACTACAGGCTGATCTGAGGTTTGATGATGGCACAGTGGGCTGATCTGAGGTCTGAAGGGGGCACAGTGGGCTGATCTGAGGTCTGAAGGGGGCACAGTGGGCTGATCTGAGGGGTCTGATGGGGGCACTGTGGGCTGATCTGAGGGCTGATGGGGCACAGTGGGCTGATGTGAGGTCTGATGGGGGCCCTTGGGCTGATGTGAGGTCTGATGGGGGCACTACAGGCTGATCTGAGGTCTGATGAGGGCACAGTGGGCTGATGTGAGGTCTGATGAGGGCACAGTGGGCTGATCTGAGGTCGGATGGGGGCCCTGTGGGCTGATCTGAGGTCTGATGGGAGCACAGTGGGATGATTTGAGGACCATTACAGCGGGTCCTTATTATTTCTGGGAGCACTACTGGAGGCACTATGGGAAAATGGTTTCTATTATGGGGAATTATTACTACTACCAGGGGTACTATTTGGGGTGTTACTATTATTAGTACAATATGGAGGGCACTACTGCTAAAAAGGGATACTGGTGGAGCATTATCACTATTGGGGCACTATTACTAATGGGACACTCTAGGAGAGAATTATTAGTGGGAGCACGGTGACTATATGGGGTCCTACCTATATGGCACTGTTATATCTACAGTATAGTATTTGGGGACATTGGGGAGCACAGTGGGCGCAGTATGTTAGGCAGCAGCGGGATAACAGTAAAAGTGGGTAATCTATGATGTCTTTGTGGCAGAGAGAAGATGGAGCTGAAAGAAGTGTCATGGCGGTGTGGGCTGAATAGAGAAGATGAGAAAAGAGAAGATCTACATCAGGAAGACGTCACTGGATGTAAGAGGTAAGTGGTGCTGTATCATCTGGTATGTCTGGTGCTGGTGAATGTAATGTCCATCCAGATATGTGTCACCTGCCGGCATATGGTATGTTACTGCTGCAGCCAATCAGTGCTCTAATGCTGAGAACTGGCTGCAGTGGTCACATGCCATTCACCTGCCCATCAGTGTGCACATCACCAGCACTATGACAGATGTGCACACTCGCCCATTACATGCCTGTCAGTCTTTGTTTACGTGGCAGCAGTAATGATGCCAGAAAGTCCAGCGTGTCACAGGCGTCACCACTGCAGCCATATAACCAAAGCATTCAATGGCAGGGAGGGAACAGCTGAGAATTGTGGATTTCTTTTCCATCTGCCATATTTTATTTTTAATTACTGAACAGTCCTCTTTATTCTAACCATACTAGAGCGGTATTTTTATAGTTAGGCTTGCTGGCTTGAATTTTCACGTGGTGGGGGTGAGGGTGCCAGATCCCCATCCGACCTGTGTATGTGTGGTAAGAGCCAGGGGAGGTGTGATAGGTGACGGTGTACGAGCCGATTGGGGGGCGTGGTTTAGCAGATTGGGGGCGTGGTTTAGCAGATTGGGGCGTGGTTTAACATGTTGGGGGTGTGGCCGAAAATGTCCTCCTTTTTGAGATGAAGCCGGTGGCCACCCTAGTCAGGTGCCGCCTGTGATCGTGGACGCGGCTTTACTGGTCTCCTTGCGTTGCCTACTACAGTGGTGGTTGCGCCCGGAAACCCCTGCATTACGGGAGATTACCACTCAGATGACCAACCTTATGTATATGGATAAGATGGATGTAGAATTGCAGAAAGACAAAAAGACTGTGGGTTTCTTTAAGAAATGGAAAGTCTTTATTGCAAAACACATTCCAGCACGGGACATTCAACACATGATGCAAACTTTCAAATATACCGAATGGTACGCTAAAGAGTCTTTGAAAGGCACTCTGGGTGCTTTACAGTTAGTAGAGTGAGGTGCGGATTTGGTATCTTTTATTAGGTCATCTTTTTTTCTTGTTTTATTTATCTACTCATATTTCATGTGGGTATTGAAGTCACCAGACGGCCTGGGTGATGTCTGTGCTGTGGGGAGGGGGGCTGGGGATTTTGTTCTTATAAAATGTAAAATGTTTGTTTCACCCTTTTTTGATGTACAATGATTCAGTGGCTGTACTTACATTGTTGGTGAAATAATTCAATAAAAATATATTAAAAAAAAAAAAAATACAAATAACAATGATTTTATTGGTAATCTTCACTAAAAGGGATTGGGGTTAAACCCTTTATCACTAGAACAGGCGTACTGGTGACCAGACGTGTACAGAGGGTAACAGTTATATATACACCATGTACACCGGTACACCAGACAAGGACAGAGAGTAGGGTATATGTGGCTGTGGTGCTACTAAGCTTATCACAGTGGACCCACAATCAATATTATGGAGCAAGAATAATAGACCACGTCACAGGTAATACCTCTTTATAATTTGGCAGAGCAGGTGATTAGAAGCATCGAGCAGACCCCTATTACACAGCGGAGTTGTTTGTAAGTAAATGCTAGAGCTAGTGAGGCTGACATAAAGCGCTACAATAATGCATCTAACTAGTGCACTGCTTACTCCCTTGGTTAATAGGGTGTACCATAAAGCATGCACCAGATATAGGAGCGCTATGTGTCCATAAATCTATGGGAGGGCATACATAGCCAGTTACTCCCAGTCCTGCCTGCTATCTAACACGTCACTCAGGTCACATAAATCTAGCTCATAAATCCACTCAACGCGTTTCTGCGCCAGGACTATTGTCTGCGCTTCATCAGGAGTGAACAGAGTTGTGACAGTTGAAACAAAATAACTAACAGCACTGTAACATGCCCTTATCGGCGTTGTGATGGCCAGCAAAAGTCCTGGCGCAGAAATGCGTTGAGTGGATTTATGAGCTAGATTTATGTGACCTGAGTGACGTGTTAGATAGCAGGCAGGACTGTGAGTAACTGGCTATGTATGCCCTCCCATAGATTTATGGACACATAGCGCTCCTATATCTGGTGCACGCTTTATGGTACACCCTATTAACCAAGGGTAGTAAGCAGTGCACTAGTTAGGGGTTGTTCACATATCAGTTATTTGATCAGTTATTTCCATCAGTTATTGGGAGCCAAAACCAGGATTGGACACTAAACAGATATCAATGAAAAGATATGCACCTGTTCAGTGTTTTTGACCCGCACCTGGTTTTGGCTCACAATAACTGATGGAAATAACTGATCAAATAACTGATATGTGAACAACCCCTTAGATGCATTATTGTAGCGCTTTATGTCAGCCTCACTAGCTCTAGTATTCACTTACAAACAACTCCGTTATGTAGTAGGGGTCTGCTAGATGCTTCTAATCACCTGCTCTGCCAAATTATAGAGAGGTATTATCTGTGACGTGGTCTACTATTCTTGCTCCATAATATTGATTGAGGAGCCACTGTGATAAGCTTAGTAGCACCACAGCCACATATACCCTACTCTCTCTCCTTGTCCGGTGTACCGGTGTACATGGTGTATACAGTCATGGCCAAAAGTTTTGAGAATGATACAAATATTAATTTTTACAAAGTCTACTGCTTCAGTTTTTATAATGGCAATTTGCATATACTCCAGAATGTTATAAAGAGCGATCAGCTTAACAGCAATTACTTGCAAAGTCAATATTTGCCTAGAAAATGAACTTTATCCCCCAAAACACATTTCAATAGCATTGCAGCCCTGCCTTAAAAGGACCATCTAACATCGTTTCAGTGATTGCTCCATTAACACAGGTGTGGGTGTTGATGAGGACAGGGCTGGAGATCGATCTGTCATGATTAAGTAAGAATGACACCTCTGGACACTTTAAAAGGAGGCTGGTGCTTGGCATCATTGTTTCTCTTCTGTTAACCATGGTTATCTCTAAAGAAACACGTGCAGTCATCATTTCACTGCACAAAAATGGCCTAACAGGGAAGAGTATCGCAGCTAGAAAGATTGCACCTCAGTCAACAATCTATCGCATCATCAAGAACTTCAAGGAGAGAGGTTCCATTGTTGCCAAAAAGGCTCCAGGGCGCCCAAGAAAGACCAGCAAGCACCAGGACCGTCTCTTAAAAGGTGTTTCAGCTGCGGATCGGGCTACCA
>ONZH01016716.1:0-59678 GCA_900303285.1 Rhinella marina
TGGATGAGCAACAAGTCCTTCTGTACTGAAATCGCCGACAAAGTCTCCATCTAAGAACCTACAGACCGTTGTGGAGAGAGCGGCACAGCTCGCCATCAAAGTGACGAACCCCAACGCCAGACTGCGCTGAGAAGATAACGAATAAATATCTCTGTGGTTATTTTTGCTAAATAAAAGTTAAATAAACCCCCCAAAAAATTCATCTGTTTCTGTTGCCTGATCCACCCAAGTTGAATCTGTCCCATCATGAGAAAGTCCCCCCCAAGGAGTTCCCACTGTAACTTGCTTCCCATACAACTACCTCACCCCCCGACACCTGTGTCTCGCCATTGTCCACCACCTCCTCAGACAACACTGGTAAATCCACACTGTCAGCACACGGAAACAGCAAAAGGTCTTGCGAATTGGGGCAGAGAATGTTGTGGCTAGCACATCAGAGAAGGGGTGACTATGGGGTTCCAGGGAGTACGTGACCACATGCAATCTCCATCTAAAAAGTCATGCCACACTTGATCAATCTCATAATTTACGACTGTACCGGTTGATGCTAAATTTTTAAGTTGGGGTCCTGCGTCGTCATTCTAAATACATCCGGCTGTTGTCACCACCACACACGCTAGCGCAGGGGGCACTCCTCTGGCTCTTCCAGCGAAACCTCCTTCCCCCCAGCCTGCCCCCCCCCACACCTACAGGCCCTCTCTCCAAACAATTTACGTCTTTGTCCTATCTTTCTCTCTCTCCAACCATTTTTCCGGATAGCTGCCATATACGGTTTTAAACTGAGTAGTATACATACCACAGTTGATCAATCTCATTATTTACGACTGTACCAGTTGATGCTAAATTTTTAAGTTGGGGTCCTGCGTCGTCATTCTAAATACATCCGGCTGTTGTCACCACCACACACGCTAGCCCAGGGGGCACTCCTCTGGCTCTTCCAGCGAAACCTCCTTCCCCCAGCCTGCCCACCACCTACAGGCCCTCTCTACAAACAATTTACCTGGATAGGGGACGTATTAGATGTTGTACTGATGTTTTTTTTTGTTCTTCTTTTAATTGCCTCCTGACCTGTGATAGGCAGAGCATGGACACGTCCCCTTAGCTGCAGTGGGAAAGACACTCCCCTGGCCAGAGCAAGCTCTTTTTCTGTTTTCCGTGGTCGAAAAATCCATTAAATATAAGGTCCCAAGATAGGGTTACGGTATTAAACTGAGAAGAATCGATACCATACCGGTTGATGCAACAGTTTTTACAAATCCATTCTGGCTGTTGTCACCACCACACACGCTAGCCCAGGGGGCACTCCTCTGGCTCTTCCAGCAAAACCTCCTCCCCCCCCCACCTACAGGCCCTCTCTCCAAACAATTTACCCGGGTAGGGGGACGTATTAGATATTGTACTGATTCTGAATTGCCTCCTGCGATAGACGGGAATCGAACCCGGATCAACTGCTTGGGAAGTAGCTATGAAGAAGAATAGCTACTAAACTTGATTTCAGCTGCAGTGCCAGCATGAGCAGTGGTGTCACCTGCAGGCGGTGATGGACCTTCGTTGCACCTAGTTGGGTGCTTCCCTAACATGTGATGGGTATTTGCCTCGCCTTTCTTGGTCTGGGTGAGCACAATTGCCATGAGGGTAACCACCAGGCTGTTGCCTGAGGATTTGGGGTAATGGTGGGATTAAGCAGCCTCAGAAGCATCCATGCATGCTGCCCCTGCTGTTTCCTGTACATTTCCGTGGTGTTTCCATCATTTTCTGAGGTTTCCAGGTTTTCAGGCAAACTTCCTTGTGCAGAGCTTTGGTCCCCCACAAAAATGCTCGAGTCTCCCATTGACTTCAATGGGGTTCGTTATTCGAAACGAGCACCCGAGCATCGGGAAAAGTTCGACTCGAATAACGAGCACCCGAGCATTTTAGTACTCGCTCATCTCTAATTATGATTTTTGATTTGTTTTTTTTTTACAAAATATGTTTACATACCGTTAAGTTTCATGTTATAGTTGCTGAAAATAGTTATCTAAAGCACATGTTTGTTATTTCTGTGCAGAATGTAATAATGTGAGAATATTGCAATGAAGACTATTGCAAGGAAAAATAAATAAATAAATAAATAAATAAATAAATAAATAAAGAAAGAAAGAAAAATTAAGTTTTTGATTTCATTTTTCATTTGTTTATGACCAACCATGTTCACATACAGTTTAATAAATGTAACAGGTATTCAAATAATAATAAAAAAAAAGACTAAAATCAAGACTTTAATAGGCCGGGTCATATTGACCCAAAACAGTACAAGTGTATAGTAAATGCGAACAGAAGGGTTAACATAACACCAAACCTATTGCTTCTACCTAAAAGGATCAGTTTTGAACCACTAAGTGTAAACACTGACAGACATCTACTCCCAAAATAGATAATTTTTGGACTGTTTTCTAATTTTAGAAAGCAAAACAAATCTGAAAGTGTAGTGTGTTTTTAAGCAATATATTTGTTACCACCGGCTACCATCAGTTTATCCATATCCATATATATCACTGTAGCTTTGACATTACTAATGCTGTCTTGACAATAAAGAGATTGAAAGGGGTTGGATACAGTCCTAGGAGACTTCCAATTGTCACACACCACATTTCAGGTCAGTTTCTGCTGACTGATTTTTTTGAATCAGACCCAAAATAAATTTCAATAAATTTGCTCATCTCTATTATGACCAGAGCAAATATGTGAAAACTTGCTTGCAAGCATTTTGCCAAAAGGGAACTTTTCATGTTATACAGTTATATTATTGTCGTTAGGGATGAGCGAACCCATGGAAGTTCGGGTTTGCCGGGCTCAGCCAAACTTCAGGTCAAAGTTCGGGATTGGGACTCGCACTTGACCCGAACTTCATCCCGAACCCAGATTCCATTAAAGTCAATGGGGATCCAAACTTCACTTTATTATTTTCCGTTGAGACAGAATGCTAATAAAATGGCCATTCAGGGAATAAAAATATATTTTTTTAAACTCACCTTATCCACTTGATCGGCCATTTTATTTAGCATCCTGTCTTAAGAATGCTATTATTTTCCGTTATAACCATGTTATAACGGAAAATAATAAAATCACCCGAACACAGAACCCGAACTTTAGGGAAAAAGTCTGGGTTCGGGTTTGAGTACGAAGTTTGCAGTTCGGGTTCGCTCACCTATAATTGTTGTACATGAAAATGGAGACTGAAATAAGTATCTGTAGTAGAGGTGAGAGAATCGATTCTAAACAAATTAGATTTGCTACAGTGAAGAAAGGGATGTAAATCAGCTCTTAACCACCTCTGCCTCTAATGCCACCAGATGTAAGGCAGCTATCTTATAAGACAATGTTTGACACTTTAAATAGTCCTTAACACATGACTCAGATATTAAGTAAGCCAGCACCTCATCTGCAAACAGCTGTTTCGGAGTGATTGCCCCTCCTCAGTGCAGAGCAGAGAGTACTGACTTTAATGGGTGATAGACCTAAGTCAGGATTGGCATGGAAAATGACAGGGAGGATGAAGATGGATGATCATGTGACCATGGCAGGGAGGGGTCTTGCCTTGATTGGCTCTAAGGCTGAGAGCCTGTGAGCCAATCGGGGGGCAGGATCATGGCAGGCCCTTTTGCTCAGAAGCCATAGATGCCATTCTGAGTGCAGTTTGTGATCTGAGAGCATAAGTCTTGGCTATGTCTGCCAAAAAGCAATTACAGACACAAGACAGTAATCTAGGTGTGGTAAGGAGAGTATATCCACAGTATAAGGACATATTTAATTAAGTAGATTGAATAAGTCAGGGATTTAACAGGGAGAGCATAGGGAGGGAGGAACTTGTCCCTCAGATTTCCGTGTTTCATGTTTTCATATAGCTGCCAGCTAGTGAAAAGTTAATGTTGCACTGCAAATTCTGCAATCAACAAAATCCTGTAACAACCTAATTTTTTTCTGTAACTGAACAGCAAGCCAGATTTAAAAAACAAAAGTTTCTACAGTTTCTAATTGTTTTATAGGCTTATTGCCAGCACCTATTTAGTGCCCAGAAGCAGGGTTACTTTGAAGTCTGGACATTTGTGGACATTTGCCGATGTTTTCCGTATGCAAAGTATGCTTCTTACTTTAGTTCACTTGAAAGGGATAACTTGCACTATTTAATAGTGTGTAATTATATTTTATATGTATGTTGAGAGACTTTGGGGACTTTGAATGAGAAGCTGGTAATTTTCCACAGCTACAATAAGGTTTAAAGAGAGCACATTTTGGAGGGAAAAAGACAGACTTGTTTACCACCAAAACCAGACAGACTGACCTTTTGAATGTTGTTATGTCTGGAAACTTGTTTTTGTCTGGGAAAAACTGCTGTGTCTTTGTCATTGAGTATCATTGAAACTCTAATGTAAGTCTATGAGAGATGGAAAATGTAACAATGTATCTGTTTGTGCTGAGTTTCTCCACTCCACCCCTCACACTAGAAGGTTCTTGTTCAGCCAGAAACTATATATAAGGAAAGCAGTCAGAGCCCTTAGTGTTCTGCAGTTAGGAATCAATGCTTGGAGTGGGAGACTTATGCCAGTTTGCATGAGTGAGCAGAAGAAGACACTGAGATGGGGACGCTGAGCCACAGACCATGGGTCATCAGCCCTGTGACCAAGGAGCCACCCAGACTACTGAGCTTCAGACCGTGGGCCTCTAGCCTTTGACCAGGGTACCTGTCTTCTGGGAGTGAGAGGGACAGCTAGCTCAGGCCTTTCCTCAGCATCAAACCCTTCTTCTGCAAGGGAGGAGACTGGAAAAGCCAACCCCATGCCTTGCCTGTATTGTTTTGCACCTGAATTCCTCCAGTAAAGAAGCACACTGGTTAACTGCAGACCCTGACTCTCTGGACTTATTTCCCATTGAGGTGCACAACGCCTTACCATCCCTTCCAGAGAGCAGCAACGCGTGGTGACACCTCGCCGGTGTCTGGGGGACCCAGCATAATGTTGGGGCCACCCTAAACCTGGCCACCTCACCTCCAGAATCAATAGCATACATTCTGCTGCAAACGCTGCACACTTTTCGCTTTTATTTCTAAAAAAAAAACATTTACAATTTTGCTACCATATATAATTAAAGGAGTTGTCTCACTTCAGCAAATAGCATTCATTATGTAGAGGAAGTTAATACAAGGCACTTAGTAATGTATTGTTATTATCCATATTGCTTCCTTTGCTGGCTGGATTTGTTTTCCCATCACATTATACACTGCTTGTTTCCATGGTTACGACCACGCTGCAATCCTTCAGCGGTGGGCACACTATAGAAAAAAACACCAGCCTATGTGAGCTCCCATGGTCCCAGACACCAGAGAAGCCAGCACTTTTTCCTTTAGTGTGCAAGGGTGCACCACTGCTGATGGATTGCAGGGTGGTCAAAACAATGGAAATTAGCATTGTATAATATGATGGCAAAATTAATCCAGCCAGCAAAGGAGGCAATATGGATAGTAACAATACATTAGTAAGTGGCTTGTATTAACTGTCTCTACATAATAAATACTATTTGCTGAAGTGAGACAACCCTTTTAAGCACTTCAGTGCATTTTAGTGCATCAATACCAGTGTGTTTGTAGAAGGGGGCATATAATGCTCATTGCATTTAACCAGTGTATTAATTTCAGAGCACATTTAATTGTAGCTCTGTTAGTTACTGGAAAACAAGTTTCAATTTAACTATAATTTATAATTGGGGATTTCAGCACATTTCAGTGCATCAATATACCTATTTCATTTGCACTGTATTGCATCACTATACCATGCAGTTTAAGTGATCTCAGTGTACTGCAATAACTGCATTAATATAACAGTTTCATTCCACACATTGTATTACATCAAGATTCCGTGAATGTGTTGTACTGCAATAAGTTTCAGTTAATGCATTGTATTGTGCAGTTACCCACATTTTTTTCTAATGCGTTTTTTATTTTTAAAAACTTCGTAATAAAATGTCCGATAAACAGAAGAGTAGAAAGTGAAAAAAAAAAACCATGCCTCATCACCCCGAGTCAAAATGTCAGAGACTGTAATGGGGCAAACAACAGTAGCATCACAGCCACCTGGCCAGTAATAGTAGATGCAGAGTCACAGTTCAGGGGTATATGCAGCCCTGAACTCAACCCCACCACTGACCCTGCCTACTTGCACGGCTCATCCTAGGCAACGGCGTACAACTTGTCAACAGTCCCTGGCCTAGGTACATGCTGGGGCGTACAGGGAGGGGGCACAACAGGAGAAAACAATAAACAAAAGACAGAACACACACAATATAACAATGTCGCCAAGCCGAAGTCAAACCAGGAAGTCATGTCAAAAACCAGGGGAACAAACAGAAGCAAAGTCAAAGACACGAGCCAAGGTCATAGCCAAGAAGTAACGAAGTACAAAAGGATGAGAGGAGGGCGAAGTCAAATTTACAGAAAGCCACACTTCTCCCTTGCTAGGTGTCATATTGACATTATTATTATTGAGGACAAAGAGAATGACATTCTGGACTAGATAGCTCACTCCTCCTCTTAGTCACAGCAGGATGATGTCAAGGTCACTTCTGAGTCCAACACCATGCCATGACGGCAATAAAGAGCAGAGGCACCATATGGCCAAAACCTCAAAAATACTGCCAAATCTTCTTTTATTGTTGTCAGCTTGGGAACTTGTAAAGCTGTGGACGCTATGGGCACTGGTTTGAAACATTTGAGTCCTAGGCCAAGCTCAACTGCCAATACTAGGTGTGAGTACAGTATCTCCTGTATAGTGATTTTCCACAATAAGGCCAGCTGATAAAACCATTGTCATGTGCCAGATCTGCAGAATCTATATAAGTCATAGGCATTCAAACACAAACATAGGTACCAGGGCGCTATTGCAGCACATGAGGAGGCATCCCTGCAAGAAAATTAGAACTGGCAAGCATTTGGAATCGGAACAAGTCTGTAATGCTTAAGAATATGGGCTTGCTGCCACAAAGAAGAATGGAAGAAAGCCCATATTCCCAAGGCAGTACAGTATCCTTGTCATCATCATAAGCTGTGTCTTTTCCTGCTTAGACTCCTCCTCCTCCATGTCCTCGGCTTCGTCATGAGACATCCATAACTAATGTGTGGCCATGAGAAGTTCGCAATCAGCAATTAGCTTGTGTGCAAGATCAACTCCCACCTGGCCAAGTTGCTGGTGGTGCAGTTGCCATTGTACCACTTAGTTGTGGTAATTGTGTTACAGAAGTTCTGTTCCTTAAAATTTTATTCTCTGTGCCATCAGCCAAACGTTTTACCAGGTGTCTGTAAAAATTGCTTCATCATTTTGGAAATGTGGTACAGTTCCATGCCTTCCCCAATGCTTAATTCTTCTCTATCCCATCAACTGGGCTTTGTGCCAGAAGTTTGTAAAAATTACCTCATCATTATGGAAATGTGGCATAGTTCTGCTCTTTCAACAAAATGTAATTCTTTTGTATGCCATCAAACGGACTTTGCGCCAGGTGTCCGTACAAATTGTCTTGTCATTATAGAAATGTGGTATGATTCTGTGCCTTCGCCAAAATTAAAGGGAACCTGTCATCTCCGAAACACCCCCTGAACTAGAGTAAGAGGTGTATAGTGTAAGTGATGCTGAATCCGAATATGTAATTTTTATCTTCATACTCCCTTCCATTCTGTCGCTGTGCTCCCACAAACCGGCAGTAAAATACATTGACAGGACTCTTCTTTGAGTCCTCTCCATTATATGAGTGAGCACCGGAGTCCACTGAGTGCATTTTACTGCAGGTTTGTGGGAGCACAGCGTCAGAATGGAAGTTAGTGTGAAGATAAAACTTACATATTCGGATTCAGCATCACTTACACTGTACAACGCTTACTCTAGTTCAGGGGGTGTTTCAGAGATGACAGATTCCCTTTGACTGTATTTCCTGTACCATAAGATGCACCCCAAGACAACAAAAAATGATAAAAAAAAGTTTTCTACTAATTAAAGCTTCCCTGGTGATTTAATGAAGTCAAGGGGCTAATGTCAGTAACTTACAGCACTACTGCATACACACCTGACAAACATGGCTCTACATGCAAACAACAAAAACAGCCTTGCTACATATACAACCACAACTCTGCTATATGCACACAATAAAAATGGCTGTACTGCATGCACACAAAGACAACTACATGAATACAGCTCTGCTACATGCACTCACATACGTGCACACAGCTGCAAATATACACACATAGACATAGGGTACATTTTTAGTAATAGACAAACAGTATGGTACGCCCCAAGCCGCGAGATGAAAGCTATATAAGGAAAAGACCTTCAGCTGTGGGTGGGTCCAGACAGGAAACGAAGCTTTACTAATTTTCCTGCACTACCTGAGGTTTTTTTTTCATCCCTCTGCTGTATGTGCTGATTGATGGTTCAAACTTCTTTCCTGCTTGCACTGATTTCACACAGATCAGTGTCAGACAAACACACACTTCTCTCATTGATCGGGCAATACACTCGCTATATAAGAGTTGTGCCATATTATTAAGAAAGCAGTCAGGAAGGTCTGGAACTGCTGGACCACCTTGACTGCACACTATAAGAAGCAGAAACATTTAGTAAGATTTTTTCTTGCTAAAATAATAATCTTATAGTGCAGTAAATATCATAATTCTTTTCTATGTCGTCAGCCACACTTTTTGCCAGGTGTCTATAAAAAGACCTTGTCATTATGGAACAGGGGAACAGTTCCACACCTTCACCAAAATGTAATTCTTCTCTGTCATCAGACAGACTTTTTGACAGGTGTCTGTAAAAATTGTGAAAAAAGTTTCTCTTCATTATGGAAATGTGCACAGTTCAGCGCATTCAACAAAATTCTGCTGTAAGATATTTATACTTTTACCTAGCTGTCCGTGTTTTTAATTGTATGAAATTGTCAAGTTTTCTCAATCACTGTGGCCTTTCCTTGCCAGATATTGTGTCCCCTGACCCCATGGACCCCAGCTGTTTTATCTGACAACTCACACTTTTGTGTGTATACATAAAGGCAGAAATCCGCTCCAGTTATGGCATAATTTTTGAATGCTTGCACAGAACAAGCCACTGTTTCTTTTGACAATTAACATGTGTGTGTGTAAATACAGGCAGGCATCTGCCTGAGTTAAAACATAATTTTTTATGCTTGATCCTAACTATTTTTTCTCATAACACTGTGTGTGTGTAAAAACTATCTGCCCCAATAAGGGACAATTTTTGGTATTTTGATTGATCGCATTGTGATTACATGATGACATTGTTTCCTGTTGCTGTCATTGCAATAAGGAGCTTAAAAGTGGGAAGGGTAGAGAGAAAGAGACAACATTTTAAAAAAGAGAGAAAGGCAAGAGAGGTATCCTATGACTTATAAATACCAATTTTTGATTTGGGTAGATTCATTTATACCCTACATTTTTAGAATTATTTGGCTCATCTCTAATCTGTAGTAAAACATTCCAGTCTACATAAGTGTTTTATGTAGGAATTAAGAATCCTTATTTTAGACCCAGCTCTAACCTCGGGCATCACTGACAGCATCATTGACCCCTATAATGCTGTTTTTGGTCAGACCTGTGGTCTGGCCAGGTCACACATCCAAAATACAGACGCAAAATGCATCAATAATACACTCATGTAGACCTCGCCTTCCTCTGCACACAACCCACTATGCATATCAGACCCTCTCCTCATTTGTACTCACAGTCTAATTTCCCTATAATCTCACACCACAAAGTTAGCCTGTCATTATGTTTTTGATAATATTAGAGTGAAGCAGACTACTCAAGGAAACCTATCAGTGAGAACATGCAAACTCCATACAGATATCCATGGTCAAATCTGACCTCAGGACTCCACTGTTGCCTCTAATTAGAAGAATCCAAGAATTCATTTTATATGAAGAATAAGAACACAAGGGCACTTCTATAATGTACAAGGTGTGATCCTTTTTACTGTTTCCATTTTATGGGAACTGATAAATTTACATTTCTGAATGTTTCAAAATGCCTCTTTATATTGAATCAGCCTGGTATTCTAGGCAAGCTACCCTTTAAAATTGATCTTTGACACAGTGAAAGATGACGTTTTATTATCTGTATTACCTTCCACGTGGAAGTCTTAAGATCTCTTAAGGTCCCTAACACTTCATTGTTAAAACTGGAGTCTACACTTCACACGTTCCTCCGCATTGTGCTTCAGACAGTGTGACATCTATCATAATCATTTTCCTAATTAATCAGGCATCTGATATTCCGTCAATATTAAGGGAACCCAATGCTAACAACATAAAGTCAATAGAGGGCTGCTACATGTACCAAGTGAATTTTTAGTATAGCAGACAATTGTTTTGATACTGTGCAGATTAGTTCTTCATTGCATACTTACAATGTGCTAATTGCTTCTTTTGACCAACGGCCCATTTTAGGAGGCTTATGCACAAATGTGCTTTATACTCTAGATTACAAAACTAACACTGCATTATTTCACACCGCAGCTTGCAAATTCTTGTAGGGCAGTATGTATTAGCATTAATTAGAAATGCAAAAGCAAAATAAAGACTAAACTGGAATTCAAGTGACATATAGGGAACAGACTGTGCTAATTATCTAAATTACAGATATTTCATTGGGTATATGAATAGTCTGAAATCTAAATTGAGACATAAAATGGATTTTTTAAATGTACATGCTAGGCAATAGGGTAAAAACCTGCTGGGGTACAATCTCTGTACAGCTCTATGATTGGAAATTTATCAGAAACCCATATGATGGAGGCATTGCATGCCAAAGACACGCAAGATGATGGCATGGGGCATTTAGAGGGACACCATTATTATTAAACAATACTTGAGTACTGCCTAGTTCTGCTGAAAACAAGACGTTCTGATACTGATCATGCCAACATATACATGCCATTAAGAAAAAGTGGAAAATCCCAAGGACTGGTTTAAAAGGTATCTAAAGGTTTTATAAGAATGGCTGCCTTTTGTGTCAGTTCCCCTTATCAAGACACAGTAATTGAAGTAGAAGAAATTGGAGGGGAGGCCATCAGGGTTTCTTTGTCTTTGTCTCTTGAGAATTGCAAGGGGGCGTTGTATACACCATATTAATATTCTTCCTTTAATTGCATGTGCACTGGCTTAGCTAGAGGCCATGCTGTTCACATATGTCTTACATATAAGATGTACATTTTCTAATTCTATACCTTTGCTTTCAGCATTCTTCTATTCAATGTAAGACTGTAAGTAAAAACTTCAAAATTGAATTTTTCCATTTTGCTACAGTTGTTAACACAACTCTTTTCAGCCTACAAGCCTCAACACAACCGTACATGAATGTAGCTGATGTCTTATTAAATAAGCATGTGATGTCTATGGATAGACAGAACCAAAGATGCAAGTTGTAACTATTAGAGATGAGCGAGCACTAAAATGCTCGGGTACTCGTTATTCGAGTCAAACTTTTCCCGATGCTCGAGTGCTCGTTTCGAATAACGAACCCCATTGAAGTCAATGGGAGACTCGAGCATTTTTGCGGGGGACCAAGGCTCTGCCTAGGGAAGGCTGGGTGAAAACCTGGAAACCTCAGAAAATGATGGAAACACCACGGAAATGGACAGGAAACAGCAGGGGCAGCATGCATGGATGCCTCTGAGGCTGCCTAATCCCACCATTACCCCAAATTCTCAGGCAACAGCCTGGTGGTTACCCTCATGGCAATTGTGCTCACCCAGACCAAGAAAGGCGAGGCAAATACCCATCACATGTTAGGGAAGCACCCAACTAGGTCCAACGAAGGTCCATCACCGCCTGCAGGTGACACCACTGCTCATGCTGGCACTGCAGCTAAAATCAAGTTTAGTATCTGTTCTTATCAGTTGCTGTGCCTGCTGGTGGTATAGTGGTGAGCATAGCTACTTCCCAAGCAGTTGATCCGGGTTCGATTCCGGTATATCGCAGGAGGCAATTCAGAATCAGTACAATATCTAATACGTCCCCCTACCCGGGAAAATTGTTTGGAGAGAGGGCATGTAGGTGGGGGGAAGGAGGTTTCGCTGGAAGAGCCAGAGGAATGCCCCCTGGGCTAGCGTGTGTGGGGGTGACAACAGCCGGAATGCATTTGGAAATACTCTAGCATCAGCCGGTGCAGTATCGATTCTTCTCAGTTTAATACCGTATACGTCCCCTATCTTGGGACCCTATATTTAATGGATTTTTCTAACACGGAAAACGAAAAAAGAGCTTGCTCTGGCCAAGGGATTGTCTTTCCCACTGCAGCTAAGGGGACGTGTCCATGCTCTGCCTATCACAGGTCATGAGGCAGATAAAAGAAGAACAAAAACAAACATGAGTACAACTTCTAATACGTCCCCTATCCGGCTAAATTGTTTGTAGAGTGGGCCTGTAGGTGGGGGGGGCAGGCTGGGGCAAGGAGGTTTCGCTGGAAGAGCCAGAGGAGTGCCCCTGGGCTAGCGTGTGTGGTGGTGACAACAGCCGGAATGCATTTGGAAATACTCTAGCATCAGCCGGTGCAGTATCGATTCTTCTCAGTTTAATACCGTATACGTCCCCTATCTTGGGACCCTATATTTAATGGATTTTTCTAACACGGAAAACGAAAAAAGAGCTTGCTCTGGCCAAGGGATTGTCTTTCCCACTGCAGCTAAGGGGACGTGTCCATGCTCTGCCTATCACAGGTCATGAGGCAGATAAAAGAAGAACAAAAACAAACATGAGTACAACTTCTAATACGTCCCCTATCCGGCTAAATTGTTTGTAGAGAGGGCCTGTAGGTGGGGGGGGGGGCAGGCTGGGGCAAGGAGGTTTCGCTGGAAGAGCCAGAGGAGTGCCCCCTGGGCTAGCGTGTGTGGTGGTGACAACAGCCGGATGTATTTAAAATGACGACGCAGGACCCCAACTTAAAAATTTAGCATCAACCGGTACAGTCGTAAATTATGAGCTTGATCAAGTGTGGTATGTGTTCTATGTATACTACTCAGTTTAATACCGTATATGGCAGCTATCCGGAAAAATAGTTTGTAGAGAGACAGAGAGAAAGATAGGACAAAGAAGTAAATTGTTTGGAGAGAGGGCCTGTAGGTGGAACTCCAAAAAAATTGTTTGGACAGAGGGCCTGTAGGTGGACCTCCGGAAAAATTGTTTGGAGAGAGGGCCTGTAGGTGGACCTCTGTTAAAATTGTTTGGACAGAGGGCCTATAGGTGGACCTCCGGAAAAATTGTTTGGAGAGAGGGCCTGTAGGTGGACCTCTGGAAAAATTGTTTGAATAGAGGGCCTGTAGGTGGACCTCTGGAAAAATTGTTTGAATAGAGGGCCTGTAGGGGGCCCTCCTGAAAAATTGTTTGAAGAGAGGGCCTATAGGTGGACCTCCGGAAAAATTGTTTGAATAGAGGGCCTGTAGGTGGACCTCTGGAAAAATTGTTTGAATAGAGGGCCTGTAGGTGGACCTCTGGAAAAATTGTTTGAATAGAGGGCCTGTAGGGGGCCCTCCTGAAAAATTGTTTGAAGAGAGGGCCTGTAGGTGGACCTCTGGAAAAATTGTTTGAATAGAGGGCCTGTAGGTGGACCTCTGGAAAAATTGTTTGAATAGAGGGCCTGTAGGTGGACCTCTGGAAAAATTGTTTGAATAGAGGGCCTGTAGGGGGCCCTCCTGAAAAATTGTTTGAAGAGAGGGCCTGTAGGGGGCCCTCCTGAAAAATTGTGCTAAAAGAGTGCCAGTTGGACCTCTAAAAAATGGCGTGTTTTGGGTCAGCGTTAGGCAAAGACGATATGGAGGAGGAGGAGGAGTAGAGAAGAGGAGTAGAGAAGAGGAATCGGATACATAAGTTATTTAAATCTTTAGCTGCTTTCCCCCGGAGGAGATTTGAATTCCGGTGAAATCCAGGCTTTGTTCATTTTAATAAGCGTCAGCCTGTCAGCGCTGTCAGTTGACAGGCGTGTACGCTTATCGGTGATGACGCCACCAGCTGCACTGAATACCCGCTCTGACAGCACGCTAGCGGCAGGGCAGGCCAGCACCTCCAAGGCGTACAGCGCCAGTTCAGGCCACGTGTCCAGCTTTGAAACCCAGTAGTTGTATGGAGCAGAGTGATCGCTACAGACGTTGGTATGGTCAGCTAGTTACTCACTCACCATCTTTCTGTACAGCTCCCCCCTACTCTGCCTAGACTGGGGACAGGTTACAGTGTCTTGCTGGGGTGACATAAAACTGGCAAAGGCCTTGGAGAGCGTTCCCCTGCCAGTGCTGGACAAGCTGCCTGCTCGCCTCCTCTCCCCCGCTACTTGGCCCACAGAACCATGCCCTCTGCCGCTAGCGGCGTCAGATGGGAAGAATTGTTTCAGTTTGTACACCAGGGCCTGTTGATACCTATTCACTCTCATACTCCTTTCCTCTGCAGGGATGAGAGTGGAAAGGTTCTGCTTGTACCGTGGGTCCAGGAGAGTGAACACCCAGTAATAGGTGTTGGAAAAAATTCTTCTAACGCGAGGGTCACGGGATAGGCAGCCTAACATGAAGTCTGCCATGTGCACCAGAGTCCCAACACGCAAGAATTCCCTCTCCTCACTGACCTGACTCTCTATTTCCTCCTCCTCCTCCTCCTCCAAGTCCTCCTCTTCAGCCCATACACGCTCAAGAGTTAAGGACTGAGCACTGGTACCCTCTACTGTCTCGCCGACATTCTCCTCCTCTTTCTCCTCATCCTCATCCCCCTCCTCCGATACGCGCTGAGAAACAGACCGGAGGGTGCTCTGGCTATCAAGCGACGTATCTTCCTCCACCGTCTCTTGTGACAAGCGCAAATCATCCGACTTGATGCTGAGCAGTGAGTTTTTCAACAGGCAAAGCAGCGGGATGGTGAGGCTGATAATGGCGGCATCGCCGCTGACCATCTGTGTTGACTCCTCAAAGTTGCTCAACACCTGGCAGATATCAGACATCCACGTCCACTCCTCATTGTAGATTTGAGGAATCTGAGAGACCTGACTACCAGTTCTGGTAGAAGATGACATCTGGCAGTCTACAATCGCTCTGTGCTGCTGGTAAACTCTGGATAACATGTTTAATGTGGAATTCCATCTTGTGGGCACGTCGCACAACAGTCGGTGAGCGGGCAGTTGTAGGCGGCGCTGCGCTGCCCTGAGAGTGGCAGCATCTGTGCTCGACTTGCGGAAATGCGCACAGATGCGGCGCACCTTGGTGAGCAAATCAGACAGATTGGGGTATGTCTTGAGGAACCGCTGAACTATAAGATTGAACACGTGGGCCAGGCATGGCACATGTGTCAGTCTGACGAGTTGCAGAGCCGCCACAAGGTTACGCCCGTTGTCACACACAACCATGTCTGGCTTGAGGTTTAGCGGTGCCAGCCACACATCGGTCTGCGCCGTGATGCCCTGTAACAGCTCTTGGGCGGTGTGCCTTTTGTCACCTAAGCTCAGCAGTTTGAGTACCGCCTGCTGGCGCTTACCCACGGCACTGCTGCTGCGCCTAGAGCTACCGACTGAAGGCGCCGTGCCCACGGATGGTAATTCGGTGGAGGAGGAGGGGTCGGAGGAGGAGGAGGAGGCATAGTACGTCTGAGAGACCGTGACCGAGGTAGGCCCCGCAATCCTTGGTGTGGGCAGTACATGAGCGGCCCCAGGGTCATTCTCGGTCCCAGCCTCCACCAAGTTAACCCAATGTGCCGTCAGTGAGATATAGTGTCCCTGCCCGGCAGCACTTGTCCACGTGTCCGTGGTTAGGTGGACCTTCTCAGAAACAGCGTTGGTCAGGGCACGGATGATGTTCTGTGACACGTGCTGGTGTAGGGCTGGGACGGCACATCGGGAAAAATACTGGCGGCTGGGGACGGAATACCGAGGGGTAGCCACCGCCATGAGATTTCGAAAGGCCTCGGTCTCTACCAGCCTATAGGGCAGCATCTCCAGGCTAAGCAATTTGGAGATGTGGACGTTGAGGGCTTGGGCATGTGGGTGGGTGGAACTGTATTTCCTCTTGTGCTCCAGCGTCTGCTGTAAAGACAGCTGAACGCTGCGCTGGGACACGTTGGTGGACGCTGTGGAGGATCGTGGAGGCGAAGGTGTGGTTTTCCAGCGGGAGGCGCTAGTGCCGGGGTCCTGGGCAGGGGGTTGACTAGCAGAGGCAGCGAGTGACGCGGGGGGTTGACTAGCAGAGGCAGCGAGTGACACAGGGGAAGGAGCAGTGGTGTGACCCGCAGGAGGTGGTGAACGCCCTTGGTTCCATTGAGTGGGGTGTTTAGCACTCATATGCCTGCGCATGCTGGTGGTGGTTAGGCTAGTAGTGGTGGCACCCCTGATGATCCTGGTGTGGCACAGGTTGCACACCACAGTCCGTCGGTCATCCTCACTTTCTTTAAAGAACCTCCAGACTTGCGAACATCTAGGCCTCGCCACGGGAGCTTCACTACGTGAAACAGTTGCTGATGATTCACCAGCTCTGGCCCTGCTTCTCCCTCTGGCCACACCACTGCCTCTTACAACCTGTTCTGGTGCAGCACTCGCCTCCACCTCAGAAGCACTGTCTTCACTCGGCATATCAACCCAGCTTGGGTCAGTCACCTCGTCATCCTCCGATTCCTCAGTCTGCGCCCCCCTCGGAATTCCTCCCCTTACAACAACTTCACCACTGTCTGACAACCGTGTCTCCTCATCGTCTGAAACCTCTTTACATACTTCTTCCACTAACTCAACATTGTCATCATCATCACCCACAGACTGTGACAGTTGGAAAACTTGGGCATCGGGAACGAGGTCAGCAGCAACCTGAGAAGTGGTTTGTGACACTGGAAAGGGTCCAGAAAACAGTTCCTGAGAGTATGCCGGATCGCATTCCAAATTTTCCTGGGAGGGGGCAGACTGGGGGAAGGAGGTTGAGGTGGAGGAGCCAGAGGAGTGCTCCCTTGGGTAACGTGGGTGGACTGCGTGGAAGACTGACTGGTGGACAAATTACTTGAAGCATTGTCCACAATCCACGAGATCAGCTGTTCGCACTGTTGTGGTTTCAACAGTCCTCTACCACGTGTCCCTGTAAGTTGAGACATGAAGCTAGGGAGTGTAGCTCTGCGGAATTCCCCTGCTCCCTCATCAGCGGGTACTGTCTCACCCTGCCTGGGACCACGGCCTCTGCCCCCTGCAGTAATTGAATGCCCACGCCCACGCCCTCACCCTCGACCCTTAGCCCTGGGGTTCAACATTTTTTGTATATAGGTGTATGATAAAAAAAAAAAAAAATTACACGGGCCTGGTATACTTAAACCCACAAACTTGTTAAGTCCGGTAGAATTAAGTGACGTACAGAAAGTGTCACCTGGACAGATTATACGGATCGGAGCGAGTGTGCTGAACTGTGACACACAGAAAGGTTACACGCAGCTGAGTAAAAAGGATTTGTATCACTGAGCTAAAACAACTGAAAAAATATTATTTTTTTTATATTTTGTTTTTTTGGGAACGTGACGTGCAGGAACTATGGTAGGACTGACTGACACCCTGTTAACGGTGGCTATTTAGTCTGCGACCCAGACAAATGTCTCACAGAGAATTTTCTGGATCAAGCGGTAGATGATATTGGTAGCAAATGACTTGGTTGTATTCTGTGACGTACAGAAAGTGTCACCTGGACAGTATATACGGATCGGAGCGAGTGTGCTGAACTGTGACACACAGAAAGGTTACACAAAGCTGAGTAAAATGGATTTGTATCACTGAGCTAAAACAACTGAAAAAATAATTTTTTTTTTATATTTGTTTTTTATATTTTTTTTACAATTTAGTTTTTTTGGGAACGTAACGTGCAGGAACTATGGTAGGACTGACTGACACCCTGTTAACGGTGGCTATTTAGTCTGCGACCCAGACAAATGTCGCACAGAGAGTTTTCTGGATCAAGCGGTAGATGATATTGGTAGCAAATGACTTGGTTGTATTGTGTGACGTACAGAAAGTGTCACCTGGACAGTATATACGGATCGGAGCGAATGTGCTGAACTGTGACACACAGAAAGGTTACACAAAGCTGAGTAAAATGGATTTGTATCACTGAGCTAAAACAACTGAAAAAATAATTTTTTTTATTTGTTTTTTTATATTTTTTTTAAAATTTTGTTTTTTTGGGAACGTAACGTGCAGGAACTATGGTAGAACTGACTGACACCCTGTTAACGGTGGCTATTTAGTCTGCGACCCAGACAAATGTCGCACAGAGAGTTTTCTGGATCAAGCTCTAGATGATATTGGTAGCAAATGACTTGGTTGTATCCTGTGACGTACAGAAAGTGTCACCTGGACAGTATATACGGATCGGAGCTAGTGTGCTGAACTGTGACACACAGAAAGGTTACACGCAGCTGAGTAAAATGGATTTGTATCACTGAGCTAAAACAACTGAAAAAATAATTTTTTTTTATTTGTTTTTTTATATTTTTTTTAAAATTTTGTTTTTTTGGGAACGTAACGTGCAGGAACTATGGTAGAACTGACTGACACCCTGTTAACGGTGGCTATTTAGTCTGCGACCCAGACAAATGTCGCACAGAGAGTTTTCTGGATCAAGCTCTAGATGATATTGGTAGCAAATGACTTGGTTGTATCCTGTGACGTACAGAAAGTGTCACCTGGACAGTATATACGGATCGGAGCTAGTGTGCTGAACTGTGACACACAGAAAGGTTACACGCAGCTGAGTAAAATGGATTTGTATCACCATACTAAAGGCAGCATAAAGAAGAGACAGGTGAGTTGATGTCAGCACTCTGTCATTTATAAGTTAAAAGTAAGTGGTTGCCGAGAACCAACATCACAATCATTGCAGACTAGTCCTGGAAAAGAGTCACACCCACCTGAGAAGATTCATGGGTGTTCATGAATTCCTGCTCTCCCTGCCCACCTGCTGATGATTGACAGTCTTCTACCTAGATTTCTCCCTTTTTCTCTAGGAGAGAATTGCCAACCATTAGCAGATAGGCGGAGAGAGCAGGAGATAAGGAGGAATAACCATGACTCTTCTCAGATAGATTTGACTCTTTTCAAGGCCTGGGCTGCAATGATTATGATGCTGGTTCTCAACAACCACTTACTTTTAACTCATGAGTTACACACCGCTGAAATCAGCATTTCTGTCACTACTTTATGCTGCCCTCAGTGACAGGTTCCCTTTAAAGGCAGAGCTTGTTAAGAGCTCATTTGCATCCCTTTCTTCCAAAAAACCCCAAAAAAACCTGAACAGAAAATCCATTATAATCAAAATCGGTCAGCAATTTTACAGTTACAATTGTGAACTGATGGAATGTTGTGTAACTATTCATAATCCTTAATTCACTGTCCTATTCTGCTATGAAATTAAAATGAGACACCTGTATCCTGATACCTTGTATTCCACAGCTCAACGTTGATATTGAAAGCACATGTCAAAGTTCTTCTTGATGTTTTCATATTTGCTCCCCGCTGCACCACTTTGCCCTCAGGATTTTGCTGTTTAGAAGCTAAAATCTTCTCAGGGGAGCTCACATGTTATATGCTTCTCGAGTGTTTCCAGAAACGTTCTGATTTTAACACCATAAAGTGCCTTTTTCTGTCATGCACTTTGGGAATGATGCATGATGGCAGGAGATACAAGAGTGAGATGCAGTGGGAAAATCTTTTTTAAACATTTTTTTTTTCAAATCAGATTGAACAGTGAATGCACTTATTCAACAAATGCCATAGATTGTACATCCTTAACCTGTTCAGTGATGGCTGAACATTGTTTAGATTTGCTAAAGAAAACATTTTTATATTCATACCTAAAGGAAGCAGCTGAAACAAACGTGAAAATATTTAAAAAAAAATACGGATAAAAGTAACTAAATAAATATATTGATATTTCAAAATGGAAGCTTGATTTACGTTATAAAACTGGATAATATTAATAATATGTTAATTTATTTTCTCCTGCTTCTCTAGTTTAAGGCTGTTATGGCTATAGTTAAAATTGTGTAGTCATTACTATAGCAATGGGAGCTCATATGCATGGCTGTATACAATATCCTGTCTGCTAAGAACCGATACTAGAAAAAAAGATAGCTTCCATTTTTTTCTCACTCCCATCAATAAAAAGAGCAATTTTCATCTGCAAAAATGGACAAGATTAGGACCTGCGGTGAGATTACTAGATGGGGCACACATATCTGTGTGAATAGCCCATCTGACTTTTATGGGTCAGTGTTCTATCTGTTTTAAAAACGTATAGCACACTAAAGAAAAGTATGGTGTTGTGCATGAGGCCTAAAGGCCCCTTTACACAATCCAATAATTGGGGCAATTATCGAGAAGGAACATTTTTAGGAACACTCCTTCTCGATAATTGCCCTATGTAAAGGTCCATCAATAAGACAATGAATGAACAACGACTCATTTATTGGGTGACAGCCTCACCTAAATCATCATTTCTAATCTTTAGATCATGCTCTCTAAACAGGAATCTGCTGTCCAGAAACAATGAATATGTATGGAGATGAGCGATCACTCTAGTGATTGCTCACCCCGTAGAGAGGAGGTGATTGCTGCATGTAAATGCTGCTTTCACTCCGGTAATAAGCAAGGAACAATCGGTAATAAATAGTTTGTTCCCGATAATTGTCTGCTGTGTCAGCCCGTGTAAAGGGGCCTTAAGGGAAAAGGTCCATTAGAGTAAATTCACACACAGCAGATTAGTTGCAGAAATTTCTGAGATTGTCTATGTTTGATGCAGACATCCATGTGCATACTGTGGAAGAAACTTCACTGAGATGGATTGAATGGATTTTTCAGTTGTACAACCCACTACAATTTATCTGCTGCATGTAACCTTAGAGCTTTATTTTTGTATTGTGTAACCCCTGGATTGAAAATGTTACTAAAATATACTCTACAGCGCAGAAGATACTGTATTTAATAAATAAAATGTCATAGCAAGTTCATGGCTTCAGTAATATAGATTTCAAGTCTAAATGACTAGAAAGCCACTGGGTGCCTGCTGTTTTAAACAGCAGGCACCTGGGACTAATGTCCACAACCAGCAGTGGGACCATGGCATCTGGGAGTTTAAAAACCGGGAGTGTGCGCTCCAGCACCATGCTCCAGTGTGTGTGTGGTAGCCTCTGTCCTCCTAAGTGACAGGAGGCTGCCATTCAATAGTTCCTATGGAGAGCCTGCCTGTGGCACGGCTTCATAGGAACTTAGGAGGTAACTTATTAACATTGGCGTTTTAGATGCTGGTCTTAATAACCACTATATCTGCCGGTGGATCCGCTGATGTTATGTCTTCATAACCTCTACATAACTTCGGGACATCCAGCACCCGTCTAAATGTAAGCCAGCTTCATAGACCAGGCGTAGAAAGCATTTTAAGGCTTGCTGTGAACAGGGAAAAGTTGCAGTGCTGTGCAACTAACTGTTGCGCCTCAATCTGCACCAGAAATATGCCTAATATAGAAGTATTTCTGTGTCACGGTGAGCCAGCGATGCGCCTCATCCTTACTGCGCCGCCGATCTCCCGTGTCTAGCTCCAAACAGGAATAAGGCCGGCGTCCTCGTTTCCCTAGCAACCCAGGGGAGGGGAGGACCTTGCAACGCACGCCTCACAAGTGCATCCAGCTTCCTGCATCCCCTGGACAACAAGCAGCAGGGGAGCTGAGCACCGACGCCCATGAGTCAGTGCTCAGGTATATTTAAGTTTCTGATTTGGGTCACGTGATGCTGGCCACGTCACTTGACCCATCTGTTGGGTCTATTTAAACAGGCAGCCTGCTGGCCACAGGTTGCCTGTGATTGGTCTTATTTCCAAGAACCTGCTATACTAATCTGCTGTGACCTTGTGCTTTTACTTTTGGCTTGTGAATTTGACTCCGTCCTTTGCTCATTCTTTGTACTTCGTTACCTCTCAGTTTTGACCTCGGCTCGTGTATTCGACTCTGCTTTGTTTGATCCTCTGGTGTTTGACGTGACTTCCCGGTTTGACCTCGGCTCGGCGACTTTCGTATTTTGTGTGAGTTCTGTCTTTGTTTATTGTTTTCTCCCATTATTTCCCCTCCCTGTACGCCCCTGCACGTACCTAGGTTAGGGAAAGTCGACTAGTTGTACGCCGTTGCCTAGGACGGGCCGTGCAAGTAGGCAGGGTCAAAGGTGGGGTGGAATTCAGGGCGGCAGATATCCCTGAATACATGACATTCTGGATAATATATGACACCCTTAGTGTTATTCTACTACTAAGCTAATGCATTGGAGTTTACGAGAGAAGCAATCTAATGATTGCTTGTTATAGTTAACTAGGAACTATAGTTCCCTATAGTTCCCTAGTTAAAAATAAAAGAAAAAAGTTTTTAAAAATATAAAATAAATAATAAAAAATATACAAATTCAAATCACCCCCCCCCCTTTCACCAAAATTGAAATAAAAGTTCATAAACGTTCATAAACGTCATGGGAATCGTCAAGTGCAAAAACGCCTGTACTATTAAACTATAAAAATATTTATCCCATACAGCAAACAGTGAAACTGAAAAAAAAGTCAAAAGTAACCTTCCACAAAAAAATTAATAAAAATTGATCAAAAAGTCATATATACCCCAACATGGTATCAGTGAAAAGTACAGATCGTCCCACAAAAAATGAGACCTCACACATAAAAATAAAAAAATTATGAGAGTTAGAATATAGCAATGCAGCAAAAAAATAGTTTTTTCCAAAGTTTTTATTTTTGTCAGCAAGAAAGAAAAATATACATATGTGGTATCTTTGTAATCATACTCTCCCAGACAATGACAGTAACAGGTCAGTTTTACTACATAGGAAACACTGTAAAAACAACCCTCCATCCCCTTACAGTTCATAGCATAACACCTCCAGCCCCTCATAATATATAGTGTAACATCCCCAGACCCACATTGTACAGTCATGGCCAAAAGTTTTGAGAATGACACAAATATAATATTTTCACATGATCTGCTGCCCTCTGGTTTTTATGTGTGCTTGTCAGATGTTTTTATCACAGACAGAAATATAATAGCAATCATATTATGAGTAACAAAAGCTTATATTGACAGTTAGAATGAGTTAATGCAGCAAGTCAATATTTGCAGTGTTGACCCTTCTTCTTCAGGACCTCTGCAATTCTCCCTGGCATGCTCTCAATCAACTTCTGGACCAAATCCTGACTGATAGCAGTCCATTCTTGCACAATCAATGCTTGCATTTTGTCAGAATTTGTAGGTTTTTGTTTGTCCACCCGTCTCTTGATGATTGACCACAAGTTCTCAATGGGATTAAGATCTGGGGAGTTTCCAGGCCATGGACCCAAAATCTCTATGTTTTGTTCCCTGAGCCATTTAGTTATCACCTTTGATTTATGGCAACGTGCTCCATCATGCTGGAAAAGGCATTGTTAATCGCCAAACTGCTCTTGGACAGTTGGGAGAAGTTGCTCTCGGAGGACATTCTGGTACCATTCTTTATTCATGGCTGTGTTTTCAGGCAAGACTGTGAGAGAGCCGATTCCCTTGGCTGAGAAGCAACCCCACACATGAATGGTTTCAGGATGCTTTACAGTTGGCATGAGACAAGACTGGTGGTAGCGCTCACCTCGTCTTCTCCGAATAAGCTGTTTTCCAGATGTCCCAAACAATCGAAAAGGGGATTCATCAGAGAAAATGACTTTCCCCCAGTCCTCAGCAGTCCACTCCCTGTACCTTTTGCAGAATATCAGTCTGTCCCTGATGTTTTTTCTGGAGAGAAGTGGCTTCTTTGCTGCCCTCCTTGAGACCAAGCCTTGCTCCAAGAGTCTCACAGTGCGTGCAGATGCACTCACACCTGCCTGCTGCCATTCCTGAGCAAGCTCTGCACTGCTGGTAGCCCGATCCCGCAGCTGAAACACTTTTAAGAGACGGTCCTGGCGCTTGCTGGTCTTTCTTGGGCGCCCTGGAGCCTTTTTGGCAACAATGGAACCTCTCTCCTTGAAGTTCTTGATGATGCGATAGATTGTTGACTGAGGTGCAATCTTTCTAGCTGCGATACTCTTCCCTGTTAGGCCATTTTTGTGCAGTGCAATGATGACTGCACATGTTTTTTTTAGAGATAACCATGGTTAACAGAAGAGAAACAATGATGCCAAGCACCAGCCTCCTTTTAAAGTGTCCAGTGGTGTCATTCTTACTTAATCATGACAGAATGATCTCCAGCCCTGTCCTCATCAACACCCACACCTGTGTTAATGGAGCAATCACTGAAACGATGTTAGCTGGTCCTTTTAAGGCAGGGCTGCAATGATGTTGAAATGTGTTTTGGGGGATAAAGTTCATTTTCTAGGCAAATATTGACTTTGCAAGTAATTGCTGTTAAGCTGATCACTCTTCATAACATTCTGGAGTATATGCAAATTGCCATGATAAAAACTGAAGCAGTAGACTTTGTAAAAATTAATATTTGTATCATTCTCAAAACTTTTGGCCATGACTGTATACAATATAACACCCCATACCCTCAAATTGTATAGTATAACCCCTCCAGCCCTTCACAGTACATAGTATAACACCCCAGACCCTCATAGTATATACATAGTATAACACCCCAGCCCCATACAGTATATAGTATAATACCCCAGCCCCACATAGTTTATAATATAACACCCCCAGCCCCACACAGTATATAGTATAACATCCCTAGCCCCACACAATATCTAGTATAGCACCCTGACCCCACACAGTATATAGTATAACACCCCAGCACCAAACAGTGTACAGTATAACATCCCCAGTCCCTCACAGTATAATATACCCAGCCCCACAAAGTATAACACCTTCTGCCCCATACAGAGTACAATATAACACCCCCATCCCCACACAATATATAGTATAACATGCCTAGCCCCTCAAGGTGTACTCCTCAATAGGAGGGTGCCTGAGCTTTATGATATATAGTCCCTAGTTAAGAGTAAAGGTGATTCTCTGTCTGACTTCGACATACCGAACTCTACCCTGACAATTGACACTTTTTCTTAGCCTTCTGTCCTGACCTTAGCTTGTTCTCGGATTGTCTATTGCCACCTGCCTCTGCCCTAATCTCAGCCTGTCTCCTGACTATGTATATTGCCTGACCCTTTAGTGCCACATACTGGTGTCTCTGGTCCCTGTAGGTCAGCTGCCAACTACAATAGTATTATTCCAGGAGGAAACAGCCTGGTTGGTACCCTGCAGCAAAGTCTAGATCCATGTAGAGGGTACTCCAATTAAGGATTTCACAGTAACTTAAGGTACTATTACACTAGCAGATACTAGAAGTTCATACTTGCATTCGTAACTCATTTGCTTTTAAATCTTTCCTTGTTATTACATGTAAAGATGGAGGACAGATGCTTAGTCAAAGAATCGTTAGCGAGTGGACGGCTCGATATTATACAAACCGATCTATTAATGAGTCTACGATCTATTAATTATTTATTTAGCATGATGAAAGATCATAATAGATGAGAAACAAGCAATTTGTCACTTGCCTTTGAATCCTTTATACTTATTATATCAAATGATTCTTGTTCATTTTCACTCACATGCACGAGAATCTGTATGATTTTCGCTCCGTATAATAGGGCCTTTAAACTTAGCAAAGTTTAATTTGTGGTTTACTCAGATTCAGGCAATGAGCATATGAATACAATCCCTTATAGAGGGCAAAATTTACACATAGTTTGGTGGTATAGAGTATTGTTGGCTTATTCGGATTCATCTTGCTTTGGACAAATCCCAGTCTTTTGTTTCACTAATCATCATGAGTTGCCGATTGCCGTTGGTGTACTATACAGTATGTTGTACAAGCAGATAAACTCCAGCACTCGATGTCTCCATAAAAATCCTAAATTTTTACTGGTTGTTTTTGCTACAAACCAGAGCACCTGAGGGCTTAAATCATAGGTTGGATAGGATTTGCTGCCATTTTTTCTCCATGAGCAGGTCCGAACATTCCCTGTGTCAGTTATGTGACTTCAGTTTTTTTAATTAAATGTCTGTTATGTGTGTTTGCTCATGAGATCATGATAAAATATTTTTAATCAGAAATGAGTCAACCGGGCTTTTTACAGAATATCTAATAAATCTTGGATTTTTATGGAGACATCGGGTGCTGGGATTTTACTTATACAGTGTCCTGCCTACTCTGGGTTCTGAGCACGGATGTCCCCTATTATGAGAGATTGGAGCTGACTCTGGGTCTTCATTTATACAGTATGGGCTCCACTGAGGTCTCTCCAAGACGATCACCAGTAACGTAAGACTATGTGAGTCTCGCACATGCGCCGTTACTGTAAGCAGTGACACATGCCAAACTGTATTACACAACGACTCCAAACTCAGATTCTTTGTTTGATTGTAGGGCAAATCCGAATCTACCGACACTAGTACAGAGCTTAGTGATTACACACAGTGATTACAATTGTGAGGCATGAAATTGGTTATTACCAATGACAATGGAACAGCCTCTAAATGTGCTCTGCTAATTAACTCCACTGGCACACTCCAACAGTAGAAGAGCAGACTGTATTTCACAGGTAGTCATCGCTGCTAACAGGAAAGTCTAAACTCTACAGGTGTTTGCCACAGTCAGCAGGTCACACTGTATACTCCATTGAGTACTTGCACCAGGCAGTTGCCCCTAGAAACAGAACAGATTCTTTCTGCAACCACAATGTGCTCATAACAAGATTTACAGGAAGTTTTAACTAACCAAGAGAGTCTCTTTGCTCAGGCCACAATACGTTTCATGGTACTCTTGTCAGGGTCACTACCTACAGACCACATTATACATTTACTGACTGGTTTCTGGAGATCATGGGCTGGCAGGGTCACAATCTCTGGACACTACTCCCACTAGAGTATCAAGATTAGGCCTAGCATGTTGCAGACTCCAGTCATGAGACAGGGCAGTCTGCTCAACAAGGTCAAGCACTTACTCAATCGCCGTCAGCAGCAGCAGTCCAAAATGGCATAGACAGCTTTGGGTCTCAGGGTTTCTACCTCTCTGTAATACATCAAATATGGACCCACTGTGTCACTGAATAGATCTGGCTTTGGGCATCTCTAATAAACATCATCAAAGTGCCTTTCACCCTTATACAGAGATCTGGTCTTCATTGCTGGGGAACCACCAGGCCGTTACCTCTTGCAGCAGTCTTTGTTCAGTGACAGCTGACCTATGGGGGTCAAGACACCTGTGCAAATAACTAAAGGGGATGGGCAGAATCATATTCAGGGTCAGGGTAGGTAGAGTTCATTCAGTCTGATAAACAGGCCAAAGTTCAGGGCTGGAGGCATACAGTCAGTTCAATAAAGGGGCAGAGGTCTAGGTGGGCAGAAAAGCTTCAACACAGGTGCAGTGTCCCACTGCAAGGTAGTGCTCCACTGCCAAAAGTGTTAACAATGTGCTAATGTATTTTTATGCTTTGTCTCTATGTAACTTGCCCAAGGAGTTAACCCGCCTTAGCTACCCTAGCTAGGTGGAGCTGTTTCCACCCTCCACATAGGGAAGAGTGAGTCATTGAGCCAGTGAGTGGTGTTTGGAAGCAGATAATACAGCTCTGAGAGAAGCAAAGATGTAAAATGGAAGCTTAAAAGCCAGGTTCTCGAAGAGAAAAGGACATATGTTATGTAGCATACCAGTGTTTCAGATAAGGTTTAGGAAAAAGCTCTGTAGCAATAATCTGTCTAAAAGGACTTTTGTAGAGATGAGAGAGCATACTCGTCCGAGCTTGATACTCATTCGAGTATTAGGGTACTCGTAAGTGCTCTCTACTCGGACGAGTATCTCGCCATACTCGAGCAAATGGCCTCTCCCGCCTTTTGAATTTTTGGCAGCTATAAACTCAGCCAATCACAAGCCAGGAGACTCTGCGGTACACCCAGCATCACATGGGGCCCTTACATGTCGATAGCAGGGGTTGGCTGGCCTGATCAGGTGACCCTGGAATATACTAGTGACTGCCCGCGGTGCTCGGCTCAGTCGCTGCCTGGATGCCATTAGGGACAGATCTACAGTGTGATACAGGGAGAGTGTTAGGGTGTTCTACTGGATTTGTGTTAGGCAGGAGTGATTCTAAAAGAACCCAACAGCCCTTGTTAGGGCTACAAGACCCTTTTTTTATCTGCTTGTGGCTGGGCTTGCTGGCACTAGTAGTGCAGCTACCGCCATATTTGCAGCATTTTGCAGAGAGACTGGAAAAAGTTTATTTTTTGGCTCTCAGTGACACACATTTCAAACAGCTAAGTGGGACAATATTTTTGTGTTTCATTGAAATAGGCACAGTCTGCAGAAGATTTTTTTCTGTCTAACTGATAGATAGTGGAAGTCACAGTACAAAATCCTTTTGTTTGCTCTCAGTGATACAAATCCATTTCATACAGCTGTGTGGAACCATTCTGTGTGTCACAGTTCAGCTGGCCAGTCACAACAAACCACAATCCGTATTTTCTGTCTAGGCGACCCATACTGTATGTCACGTAATAAAATACGGTCTTTTGCTCTCACTGATACAGCTTGTCTGGGTTGCACTTAAGCAGACCAAGTCTGCCTAATCTAATAGTTTTAGTGTAATTGCTCCATACTGCACGGTACGTAATAAAATACGTAATTTTGCTCTAACTTATCCACCTATATATTAACTTGTTCAGATTGAACAAGTTTGTGGGTTTCAGTACAGCAGGCCCATTTTTTATTTTTTTGGTATATATAATACACTTATATACAGAAAATGTTGAACGAGGGCGAGGGTGTGGGCGTGGGCATTCAATTACTGCAGGGGACAGAGGCCGTGGTCCTGGGCAGGGTGAGACAGTACCTGCTGATGAGGGAGCAGGGGAACGCCGCAGAGCTACACTCCCTAGCTTCATGTCTGAACTTACAGGGACACATGGTAGAGCACTGTTGAAACCACAACAGTGCGAACAGGTGATGTCGTGGATTGCGGACAATGCTTCAAGTAATTTGTCCACTAGTCAGTCTTCCACGCAGTCCACCCACGTTACCCAAGGGAGCACTCCTCTGGCTCCTCCGCCTCAACCTCCTTCCCCCCAGTCTGCCCCCTCCCAGGAAAATTTGGAATGCGATCCGGCATACTCTGAGGAACTGTTTTCTGGACTCACAAACCACTTCTCAGGTTGCTGCTGACCTCTTTCCCAATGCCCAAGTTTTAAAACTGTCGAAGTCTGTGGGTGATGACATTGTTGACGTAGTGGAAGAAGTGTGTAAAGAGGTGTCGGACGATGAGGAGACACGGTTGTCAGACAGTGGTGAAGTTGTTGTCAGGGCAGGAAGTCCGAGGGGGGAGCAGACTGAGGAATCGGAGGATGACGAGGTGACTGACCCAAAGATGGGTTGATAAGCCGAGTGAAGACAGTGCTTCTGAGGCGGAGGCAAGTGCTGCACCAGAACAGGTTGGAAAAGGCAGTGGTGTGGCCAGAGGGAGAAGCATGGCCAGAGCTGGTGCATCAGCCACAACTGTTTCACGTAGTGAAGCTCCCATGGCGAGGCCTAGATGTTCGCAAGTCTGGAGGTTCTTTAAAGAAGTTGAGGATGACCGACGGACTGTGGTGTGCAACCTGTGCCACACCAGGATCAGCAGGGGTGCCACCACTACTAGCCTAACCACCACCAGCATGCGCAGGCATATGAGTGCTAAACACCCCACTCAATGGAACCAAGGCCGTTCACCTCCTGCGGGTCCCACCACTGCTCCTTCCCCTGTGTCACTCGCTGCCTCTGCTAGTCAACCCCCTGCCCAGGACCCCGGCACGAGCGCCTCCCGCCGGAAAACCACACCTTCGCCTCCACGATCCTCCACAGCGTTCACCAATGTGTCCCTGCGCAGCGTTCAGCTGTCTTTACAGCAGACACTGGAGCGCAAGAGGAAATACAGTTCCACCCACCCACATGCCCAAGCCCTCAACGTCCACATCTCCAAATTGCTGAGCCTGGAGATGCTGCCCTATAGGCTGGTAGAGACCGAGGCCTTTCGCAACCTCATGGCGGTGGCTGCCCCTCAGTATTCGGTCCCCAGCCGCCACTATTTTTCCCGATGTGCCGTCCCAGCCCTACACCAGCACGTGTCACAGAACATCATCCGTGCCCTGACCAACGCTGTTTCTGAGAAGGTCCACCTAACCACGGACACGTGGACAAGTGCTGCCGGGCAGGGACACTATTTATCACTGACGGCACATTGGGTTAACTTGGTGGAGGCTGGGACCGAGTCTGACCCTGGGGCCGCTCATGTACTGCCCACACCGAGGATTGCGGGGCCTGCCTCGGTCACGGTCTCTCAGACGTACTATGCCTCCTCCTCCGACCCTCCTCCTCCTCCGACTCCTCCTCCGAATTACCATCCGTGGGCACGGCGCCTTCAGTCGGTAGCTCTAGGCGCAGCAGCAGTGCTGTGGCTAAACACCAGCAGGTGGTGCTCAAACTGCTGAGCTTAGATGACAAAAGGCACACCGCCCAAGAACTATTACAGGGCATCACGGCGCAGACCGATCTGTGGCTGGCACTGCTGAACCTCAAGCCAGGCATGGTTGTGTGTGACAACGGGCGTAACCTGGTGGCGGCTCTGCAACTCGGCAGACTCACACATGTGCCATGCCTGGCCCACATGTTCAATCTCATAGTTCAGCGGTTCCTCAAGACATACCCCAATCTGTCTGATTTGCTCACCAAGGTGCGCCGCATCTGTGCGCATTTCCGCAAGTCGACCACAGATGCTGCCACTCTCAGGGCAGCGCAGCGCCGCCTACAACTGCCCGCTCTCCAACTGTTGTGCGACGTGCCCACAAGATGGAATTCGACATTAAACATGTTATCCAGAGTTTACCAGCAGCACAGAGCGATTCTAGACTGCCAGATGTCAACTTCCACAAGAACTGGTAGTCAGGTCAGTCAGATTCCTCAAGTCTACAATGAGGAGTGGACGTGGATGTCTGATATCTGCCAGGTGTTGAGCAACTTTGAGGAGTCAACACAGATGGTCAGCGGCGATGCCGCCATTATCAGCCTCACCATCCTGCTGCTTTGCCTGTTGAAAAATTCACTGCTCAGCATGAAGTCGGAAGCTTTGCGCTTGTCACAAGAGACGGTGGAGGAAGATACGTCGTTTGATAGCCAGAGCACCATCCGGTCTGTTTCTCAGTGCGTATTGGAGGAGGGGGATGAGGATGAGGAGGAAGAGGAGGAGAATGTCGGCGAGACAGAAGAGGGTACCAGTGCTCAGTCCTTATTAACTGTTGAGCGTGTAAGGGCTGAAGAGGAGGACTTGGAAGAGGAGGAGGAGGAAATGGAGAGTCAGACCAGTGAGGAGAGGGAATTCTTGCGTGTTGGGACTCTGGCGCACATGGCAGACTTCATGTTAGGCTGCCTATCCCGTGACCCTCACGTTAGAAGAATTTTTTCAAACACCGATTACTGGGTGTTCACTCTCCTGGACCCACGGTACAAGCAGAACCTTTCCACTCTCATCCCTGTAGAGGAAAGGAGTATGAGAGTGAATCAATATTAACAGGCCCTGGTGCACAAGCTGAAACAATTCTTCCCATCTGACACCGCTAGCGGCAGAGGGCGTGCTTCTGTGGGCCAAGTAACGGGGGAGAGTAGGCGAGCAGGCAGCTTGTCCAGCACTGGCAGGGGAACGCTCTCCAAGGCCTTTGCCAGTTTTATGTCACCCCAGCAAGACACTGTCACCTGTCCCCAGTCTCGGCAGAGTAGGGGTGAGCTTTACAGAAATATGGTGACCTAGCTGACCATACCAACGTCCGGACTGATCACTCTGCTCCATACAACTACTGGGTTTCAAAGCTGGACACGTGGCCTGAACTGGCGCTGTACGCCTTGGAGGTGCTGGCCTGCGTGTTGTCAGAGCGGGTATTCAGTGCAGCTGGTGGCATCATCACCGATAAGCGTACACGCCTGTCAACTGACAGCGCTGACAGGCTGATGCTTATTAAAATGAACAAAGCCTGGATTTCACCGGAATTCAAATCTCCTCCGGGGGAAATCAGCTAAAGATTAACGTTACTTATGTATCCGATTCCTCTTCTCTACTCCTCCTACTCCTCCTCCTCGTCGTCTTTGCCTAACGCTGACCCAAAATGCAATTTTTTAGAGGGCCAACTGGCACTCTTTTACGACAATTTTTCCGGAGGGCCCCCTACAGGCCCTCTCTCCAAACAATTTTTCCGGAGAGCCACCTACAGGCCCTCTCTCCAAACAATTTTTCCGCAGTGTCAACTACAGACACTGTAAAACAATGTTTCAGGAACGTCAAACAGACAGTCCAAAACAATTTTTCAGGAGGCGCAAGTACCGACATTTAAAAAAAAATTTTTTGCTGAGGGTTGACTTTACGTACTCCGAAAAGAAAAAATTTTTGGAGGCTCAACAAAAGCCATTTCACTGCATTCTCAGTCGGACAAAGTCATTGGTGGTGTAACCGCCATGCTGTGTCAGGCTAAATTTTTGGGTGCTTCACCAGCTACCGCATACTAACTCAGTCACTCTGTTGTCACCGCCGCCATACAGGGCCACGAAAAATGTTTATGTGGTTCGCCTGCTCCCGCAGTGTCACTCGCTCACTCTGTTGTCACCACCATAGTGGTTTGCACTATAGCAGCCCAAGTCTGCACATTCCACTTTTTCTCTCCAAGTGATCGATACTACACGTCACATTAGAAAATACGTTCTTTTGCTCTCAGTGATACAAATCCATTTCATACAGCTCAGTGGAACAATTCTGTGAGTTACAGTCCAGCACCTCAGTCTGCACAGACCACAATCTGTTGTTTCTGTGTAATTGATCTATACTGTACGTCACGTAAAAAAATACGTTTTTTTGCTCTCAGTGATACAAATCCATTTCATAAAATCCTTTCTTTCTCTTTAACTGATCTATACTGATCTAAACGTCACTTTTAAAAATACGTCTTTTTCCTCTCTTTCTATCTCTCCAAACTATTTTTCCGGATAGGTGACGTATACGGTATTAAACTGAGAAGAATACATACAACACATGCCCCACTTGATCAATTTCATAGTTGACAACCGTACCTAAATTGACAGCCACAGCCATACAGGGCCACGCTAAATTTTTCCTGTGCTCTACCTGCTACCGTCGTGTAACTCTGTCAATGTGTAGTCACAGCCATACAGGGCCACGCTAAATTTTTCCTGTGGTCTACCTGCTACCGTCGTGTAGCTCGGTCAATGTGTAGTCACAGCCATACAGGGCGACGCTAAATTTTTTATGTGCTCTACCTGCTACCGTCGTGTAGCTCGGTCACTCTGACCGAGTCTGACCCGCTTATGTACTGCCCACTTGGAGGATTGCGGGGCCTACCTCGGTCACGGTTTCTCAGACTTAATATGCCTCTTCCTCCAACCCCTCCTCCTCCTCCTTCGAATTACCATCCGTGCTTCACCTCCTGCTACCTCAGTCTAACTCGGTTGCTCTGTTGTCACCGCCATGCTGCGTCAGGCTAAATTTTTGGGTGGCTCACCTGCTACCTCATCTAACTTGGTCACTTGTTGGTGTCACCGCAATGCTGTGTCAGGCTTATGCCTGCATCATGTGGCTGGGGATAGGAGAGCAGTGCCAGCATGGGCATGGGTGATGGACCTTTGTTGCACCTAGTTGGGTGCTTCCCTAACATGTGATGGGCATGTGCCTCGCCTTTCTTGGTCTGGGTGAGCACAATTGCCATGAGGGTAACCACCAGGCTGTTGCAGGAGAATTTGGGGTAATGGTGGGATTAGGCAGCCTCAGAGGCATCCATGCATGCTGCCCCTGCTGTTTCCTGTCCATTTCCGTGGTGTTTCCATCATTTTCTGATGTTTCCAGGTTTTCACCCAGCCTTCCCTAGGCAGAACCTTGGTCCCCTGCAAAAAATGCTCGAGTCTCCCATTGACTTCAATGGGGTTCGTTACTCGAAACGAGCACCCGAGCATCCGGAAAAGTTTGTCTCGAATAACGAGTACCCGAGCATTTTAGTGCTCACTCATCTCTAGACTTTTGGACTCCATAACTAGCTTGTTCAGGAGATGTAAGTCTTGGTTTTGGACTTTGGAGATACTTTGTAAGCAGATTGTCGAAGTTTGCTAAAAGGACATCATCCCGTTGAGGACATTGTGGAACTATTTACTGTTAGTACAGCAACCTGAGAAAGGAACAGAACCTTATCTGTCATTTAGAAGGGGCCGCTCCAAGGTTGCATTATATAGTGGAAATGTGAATGGTTAGGCTGCTATATATGTATGCTTACGTGTGGGAAAGAAAAGTACAGAGGGAATACAATTGCCTCAGAGAAAGATCTTGGCCTGTTAACTACCTTTGCAGTAGTGAAACCTGCAAGTTCTGTGAAATTGCTGAATTGTGGAAGATCTGCCTGTCCATGCGAAGTCTGAGCTGAGAATGCTGTATTGAAACCTTTTCTGAAAGTAAAGAACCGCTCTGCCTCATCATTCCCTTCATGCTTCAGGGGACTCTGCCTTACACCCCACAATTCATCTCAAACCAATGGTGCCCCAACCAACATCAGACAAGAGAACTCCCAGAACTAGGGTGTGCCCCAGAGGATTGCTGCACTGCCCCAGGAGGGTGACATAGCAAGAAGACTGCAGCAGTGAGTAACAACTACCCCCTTTATTGCTACAACCATTCCTCTCCTCTTCATTCTTCCCTTGTACATAACATGGCAAACTCTAGCAATATGGCAGTCACCAGTTACTTTTCACTTGTGGTTACAATTCACAGATGCTCCCCCTTGTAGTGCCGGTATATAATGCTATATTTTGTAGTGCCAATTATATAATGCCCCCTCTGTAGAACCAGGTATATAATGCCCTTCTCGGTAGTGCCAGTATATAATGTCCCCCTCTGTAGTGCCAGGCAAATAATACCCCCCTTTGTAGTGATAGGTATATAATGTCCCCTTCTGTAGTGCCAAGTATATAATGCCCCCTCTCTAGTGCCAGGTATATCATTCCCCTTCTGTTTTACCAGGTATATAATACCCCCCTTTGTAATGACAGATATATAATACACCCTTATGTAGTGCCAGTATATAATGTCCCCCTATGTAGTGGCAGGTATATAATACCCCCCTTTGTAGTGACAGGTATATAATGCCCCCTCTGTTGTGCCAGGTAAATAATGCCCCCTCTGAACTACCTGGTATATAATGACCACTCTGTAGTGCCAGGTATATAATGTTCCACCCTCCCCCCCTTCCACAGTGCCTCTAGTAGTGCTGATTAAAAAAAAAAACACTCAACTCACTCCCTTTCGCCACCGCCTTCTGCACTGCAGGCCACAGACCTCTTCTGATCTGTGTTGCTGTGTCCTGATGCAGGCGATTCCCATGACATCAACACTGCTGCACCAGGTGTCATGCAATAACACGATCACCTCTTGCGCTGTTCAACTGCCTCATAATGCCCCTGCAGCGAGATTCCTGGTAAACACATTTAACATATGAGTGATATCATAAAGAGACAAATCAAGCCTTATTTTAAGTCAAAATTGTTCTTTACCAAGGGCTTTATCTTCAAACAGTGCACAATGAGTTGTGATACAATAAATGACAACAAAAATGGATGAAATATTTGTATAATAAGCTTATTGAAAGTTAATACTTTTTATTTTCTTATGATATTTTGTAACTTTTTTATTTTACAGCATAAACCAATACGACTAGCAATAGCACATTCGAGAGAGTGGCTGAACAGTTCTCTGGATGTCACTGTTGTGTGAACAAGCCAAAGTGAAGCTTTAATTGCTAGTGAAAGGGGATAAAATATGCATTCAGTCTAGCTCTCATGAATTTATATGAGAAAACTTTAAAATTTTGAAAACTACATAGATGTTTCTAAACAGGCACAGTCCAAAATCTGTGACATTGTCTTTTATGTGACCCCAATATTGGTAGATATTTCCTTATTACCAACCTTGCTCTCCATGCCAGTCACCTTATGTGTACCTTCAGTATTAGAAAATGAGATGCCAGGAAATCTATTAACACATTTGGTAAAAGTGTAGCAGATGGACACTGGAGGCCTTTTTGGTGTTATGCTTGCAAATGATAGAAAAGGGTCTATAGAGGATGTCCTCTGAACAGAGTTATAACAGTAAGTGGGAACTGGGAAGCCAAAATTTGTGAGGTAAGATTCCATATGTTCTATTATAGTAGTAAAATATACCAACAGCAATCCAATTAATCAACTTTTTAGGAAATAATATGAATTACTGGCAAATTTAAGGATGGATATTTTGAACACCATTCTAAGACCTATTTTCTTAAAGGGTTTCTGTCACCAGTTTTGGGCATATAAAACAGGATGACATTTGCAATGTGCAAATGTCACCTGATGCCCAATCTGTTAATTATTTTTTTACTGGTGTCCCCGTTTTTGTAATAAATAAACTTTTGTGATATGCAAATAAATCTTACTAGGTGCAAGGGGTGGTAACCCTGCACCTAGTAGCGCCGTTTCCCTACCTTATTCACGCCCCCTTGCTTGTGATGGACAGGGCCAGGCAGCTCGCTCTATCTGCTCCTGGCCCTGTCCGTGCTGGAAATCCCTCGCCTGCGCCGTGTGGCCTTCATTCGGCGCAGGCGCAGTGAGTGCCGCTGGCTGCCGGGCTTCCGGCTTCCTCACTGCGCCTGCGCCGATGACGTCACACTACACCCGGAAGAGAAGGCGCTTTGTTTGGAAGGGTTGCCAGGTGAAAGTGTTTTCCTTCTAAAAAGAACATGGCAGCACATCTTAAAGGCTATGTACACATTCTGGGGCATTTTTTTTAAGATTGCATTTGACTCATTTTGGGCTAAAAATCATTTTTAATTGGTCTTTATTAAAAATATTGAGCCATTTTGTCACAAAAGGTTAACAGTTTTTTTAGCTGTGTGAATCATACCTTTTACTTGCACTTTGTGTCTAATAAACATTATCCTAATACCTTAAGTTACCAAAAGTTCATAGACACTTAGTTAAGCCACAATTTTATCAGTAAAATAAGAATTGAGCTGTAATGAGTGTTTATTAGGTCAGACATCAGACATAAGGTGCCATCAGCTGAGCTGCCTGATGGAACAGAGTAAAAATTCAGATCCTGCTACTAGATAAACTTAAGGCTGACTTCCCAAGGAGTTACCCCTGCCACATACTGTAACTATCCCTGCGCTTTGAGTCCCTGTGAGAAAAACGGACTACAAATGAACAGTGACACTTTCGGTGAAAATCAACAAAACATATCAGCACAAACACCTTATACCAATTATCAAGCATGGTAATGGAGGGGTGATGATTTGGGCTTGTTCAGCAGCCACATGACCTTGGAACCTTGTAGTCATTAAGTCAACCATTAACTTCTCTGTATACCAAAGTATTTTAGAGTCAAATGTGAGGCCATCTATCCAACAGCTAAAGCTCGGCTGAAACTAGGTCATGCAACAGGACAATGATCCCAAGAACACTTGGAAATATGCAGCAGAATGGTTGAAAAAGAAAAGAATCGAGGTGTTGCAATGGTCCAGTCAAAGTCCAAGCCTCAATACAATTGAAATGCTGTACATAAACAAATGCTCACAAACCTGAATGAAATGAAGCAACGTTATAAAGAAGTGAGAGCAAAATTTCCTCATACAGAAAAGTTACTGTAAATTATTGGTGCAAAAGGTGAAAGCGAGTCTACAAGCTCTTGATTCATAGGATGTACTTAGTTTTTCCACACATAGCATTTCCATTCTGGCTTCAATTTTGTTGAATAAATAATGGGATCTGTTGTGTGCTGTTCTTCATCTGAGGTTGTAATTTCCCAATTTTAAGACCTTCTAAGGAGCAGATATTTTTATTATGTCCTGGTACATAAAAAAACAAATAGTATACTTTGTTTTTATCATGATTATAGAGGAAACCAAATCGACTACAAAATCAACACAGTTGGAAAGTCTCATGGTAAAACATCAAATTAACTAAAGTAATACCTCGTCTTTTCAATAAAGAATGGAAAAGAGAGGAGTCAAAACCAGTGAACAAAAGGAGTATCGCAAGTGGGGTAGCTGGGTAAAAAATACCCATTGAAGATACTATGGGTTTCATTTATCTAATCTGTCTAACAGTAGAACTGGCTTTGTTGCCAATAACAAGTCAGAGATCAGCTTTAATTTTTCCATTACAGTTAAAAAAAATTAAATCTAAACTCTGACTGCTATATAGTTAGTAAATTATGCATATCATCAGTATTAACTGGAGAAAGGGCATTGTTATGTTTGACCATGCCAATAGCACATTGTAGGTTACATCAGGTTGGAAGGATACCCAGTGGGTAACAGAATGCAGGAAAACAATTCTGGTCAATCAGGAAGGAAACGTCAGTAACATGTAACTTGTTTTACCCATTATTACCAGTAGTATAGGTATTAGAAAAGTGTATCATCACTTGCAATCGCCTTCTGTGGAGGGCTACAAGTTTTCATTCTTGATGGATCCACATTGAGTTTGGCTAGTTAAAACTAAGGTTTTCTCAACTCTGATTTAAAAAATGAAATTATTGGGGTTATGGGTCAGTGTACCTTCTGTTAAGTCATAGCTGTCTCAGATTTGTGTATCACTGTAGATTGATTTATTGAAGTGCTAAACAAGACACCTGCCAACAATATTTTCATTACTACAGGATAAAAGAACAGTGAAGATGCTCTGAGTGATGGGGACAGGAATCACATCATCAGTGGATTTTCTAATTATCAACTGAATACAAATACAATTATTTGTAAAAATCTGATAATTCAGCACAATTTGGTCCCAAAGACGAAGATTTGGTTGAAACTGTTTGTGCTTCTGTCTTCTTAAGACTCTTGACTTTTAGATAGGGTACTCTTTGTACATCTGTGATTTAGATTTAATGCATTTTAATCGGTTTCCAAATAAAACCTGATGTATTTGTTTAACTTTGTCACTTGTTCTCATTTCCATATCTCTCGAGCCTCCTACATGATGACACATGAAAATGTTTCATTCGTAATAGTTTAATCTCTGTTCAGTGGCTTATTTTAACACTTCTTTATATAGGAACAAACCCAACAGTGGGATACAATTTTGTATTAGCAATTTAAAGACACCAATTGATGAAGAATCATTTATCTAAGAATATTAAAAGCAGTTCAGACAGGAAGCTTGCAAATGGCAGTTATGTGAGGAGGGGGATAGTTACAGCAATGTAAAAGACAAATATTAAATAGTAAGAAATACATATCTACCATTCATGAAGCTGCATAATGAAGAAATTTGTGTCGGGCATGGCTTAAGGTGTCGGATATTTCATGGATTTTACACTTTTATTGCTTTGATATGCCTGCATTGATTTTATGTTTGTGAGTATAATAAATCTCCTAAAACTATTATTTTTACGGTTCAAGACGCCGCTGCACTAGTTACTTGCGTTCTCATTGTATAATAGAGAATGTTGAAAGACCAGAACAGAGCTATTGCTAACCTTAATGACTTTAAGAGTACAGCTACACGGTGATCTTGGTCGTGCGACAAGTGTTGTGCTAAAGTATCACAGAGTAGTCAGGCTGCCATAGAAATGAATGGGATCACAGCACAACTTGTATGTGTGCCACAACCGTGACCCCATAATCGAATAATAATATCCAACCCAGTTGGTTAGATTTTTTGCGATACTGTACCCTTATTGCAAATCATGAAGTGCAACTTGTCTACTGCTTGGCCAATGTGAGCACAGGCTGAGATCTCTACAGTATTTTTGGTGTAGTACAATTTTGTAAAATACTTTTATTTGTGCTGTTGCTATACCCTGTGTTATAAATAGAGCATTTTGGTGAAGGTAAACACCGAAAAATAAATATCAAGCACACTGCATACACAGATTTATATGAAAATAAATCAATATTTTATTAAATATAAGTTCAAATTTACGAACATATAATATCATATTGACAGATCAGCCACGTGGAGGAGCCACAACATAGGTCACATGAACAGTAATGTAAATAATTTGTAACAGCAGTGAATATAAGTATAAGCCAAAATATGGCACTGCAAATAATACATAATAGTATACAGACCAAGAAGTGTGCTCCTCCAAAAACAACGTGTTTCGTGTCAGCTTCCTCAGCTTCCTTGCTATGTGAATTGAAAAATAAAAGGTTATGTTTCCAGGAAGGAAGGAATTAAAAAACAAAAATGAAAAAACAGAAACTCGCTCTAATAAATCTCTGTAATGCAACAATAAGCAATTGACATCAGCTGAAATACTAGTTATCCCCTCCCCATATGGCCTAACCTATGACTAATCTCCAAATCAAGCTATGTATAACCACCATCACGCTGACCAGGCTAAAAGTTTTGAAAAACAATGATTTGTGTGGGATTAACTGATAGTGAAATGTTTATGGGGCAGCAGTTTATCCTCCTTTCCCTTTAGAAACAAACATGCATGATATGCCCAGCCATACATCCATGCATGTGGGGAAGGGTCGGGAGTAGAGATGAGCGAGCACTAAAATGCTCGGGTGCTCGTTATTCAAGTCGAACTTTTCCTGATGCTCGGGTGCTCGTTTCGAATAGCGAACCCCATTGAAGTCAATGGGAGACTCGAGCATTTTTGCGGGGGACCAAGGCTCTGCCTAGGGAAGGCTGGGTGAAAACCTGGAAACCTCAGAAAATGATGGAAACACCACGGAAATGGACAGGAAACAGCAGGGGCAGCATGCATGGATGCCTCTAAGGCTGCCTAATCCCACCATTACCCCAAATTCTCAGGCAACAGCCTGGTGGTTACCCTCATGGCAATTGTGCTCACCCAGACCAAGAAAGGCGAGGCAAATACCCATCACATGTTAGGGAAGCACCCAACTAGGTGCAACGAAGGTCCATCACCGCCTGCAGGTGACACCACTACTCATGCTGGCACTGCAGCTGACATCAAGTTTAGTATCTGTTCTTATCAGTTGCTGTGCCTGCTGGTGGTATAGTGGTGAGCATAGCTACTTCCCAAGCAGTTGATCCGGGTTCGATTCCGGTATATCGCAGGAGGCAATTCAGAATCAGTACAATATCTAATAAGTCCCCCTACCCGGGAAAATTGTTTGGAGAGAGGGCATGTAGGTGGGGGGGAAGGAGGTTTCGCTGGAAGAGCCAGAGGAGTGCTCCCTGGGCTAGCGTGTGTGGTGGTGACAACAGCCAGATGGATTTGGGAAAACTGTTGCTTTAACCCGTATGGTATAGATTCTTCTCAGTTTAATACCGTATACGTTCCCTATCTTGGGACCCTATATTTAATGGATTTCTCGAACACGGAAAATGGAATAAGAGCTTGCTCTGGCCAGGGAGTGTCTTTCCCACTGCAGCTAAGGGGATGTGTCCATGCTCTGCCTATCACAGGTCAGGAGGCATTTAAAAGAAGAAACAAAAAAAACATCAGTACAATATCTAATACGTCCCCTATCCGGGTAAATAGTATGGAGAGAGGGCCTGTAGGTGGGGAGAAGGAGGTTTCGCTGGAAGACCCAGAGGAGTGCCCCCTGGGCTAGCGTGTGTGGTGGTGACAACAGCCGGATGGATTTAGAATGACGACGCAGGACCCCGACTGAAAAATTTAGCATCAACCGGTACAGTCGTAAATTATGAGATTGATCAACTGTGGTATGTATACTACTCAGTTTAAAACCGTATAAGGCAGCTATCCGGAAAAATGGTTTGGAGAGAGAGAAAGATAGGACAAAGACGTAAATTGTTTGGAGAGAGGGCCTGTAGGTGAGGGGGGGCAGGCTGGGGGGAAGGAGGTTTCGCTGGAAGAGCCAGGGGAGTGCCCCCTGGGCTAGCGTGTGTGGTGGTGACAACAGTCGGATGGAGTTAGAATGACGACGCAGGACCCCAACTTAAAAATTTAGCATCAACCGGTACAATTGTCAATTATGAGCTCGATCAAGTGTGGCATGACTTTTAAATGGATATTGCATGTGGTCACGTACTCCCTGGAACCCCATAGTCACCCCTTCTCTGATGTGCTAGCCCACAACATTCTCTGCCCCAATTCGCAAGACCTTTTGCTGTTTCCGTGTGCTGACAGTGTGGATTTACCAGTGTTGTCTGAGGAGGTGGTGGACAATGGCGAGACACAGGTGTCGGGGAGTGAGGTAGTCGTATGGGAAGCAAGTTACAGTGGGGACTCCTTGGGGGGGACTTTCTCATGATGGGACAGATTCAACTTGGGTGGATCAGGCACAGGAACAGATGAATTTTTTGGGGGTTTAGTTAACTTTTATTTATCAAAAATAACCACAGAGATATTTATTCGTTATCTTCTCTGCGCAGTCTGGCGTTGGGGTTCCTCACTTTGATGGCGAGCTGTGCCGCTCTTTCCACAATGGTCTGTGTGTTCTTAGATGGAGACTTTGTCGGCGATTTCAGTACAGAAGGACTTGTTGCTCATCCACAGAACCTCGTCCTCCTTGACATTGTGGACAAGGAATTTGCGGGTGGACCAGGAATTTGCTGAACCCTGTGAGCAGCATGTGTTTGGTCTTCTACTTGCTACCGTATCCAATGTTGGGCAATATAGATTCGCAAGTAATATTATTTTTCACAACTATCCCGAAAATAAAAATGTATGCAGTATGCGCAAATAAAACTTGGAACTGGAATTGGGGAGAGGGCCTGTAGGTGGACCTCCGGAAAAATTGTTTGAATAGAGGGCCTGTAGGGGGCCCTCCCGAAAAATTGTTTGAAGAGAGGGCCTGTAGGTGGACCTCTGGAAAAATTGTTTGAATAGAGGGCCTGTAGGGGGCCCTCCTGAAAAATTGTGCTAAAAGAGTGCCAGTTGGACCTCTAAAAAATGGCGTTTTTTGGGTCAGCCGTTAGGCAAAGACGATATGGAGGAGGAGGAGGAGTAGAAAAGAGGAGTAGAGAAGAGGAATCGGATACATAAGTTATTTAAATCTTTAGCTGCTTTCCCCCGGAGGAGATTTGAGGCAGGGCAGGCCAGCACCTCCAAGGCGTACAGCGCCAGTTCAGGCCACGTGTCCAGCTTTGAAACCCAGTAGTTGTATGGAGCAGAGTGATCGCTACGGACGTTGGTATGGTCAGCTAGGTACTCCCTCACCATCTTTCTGTACAGCTCCCCCCTACTTTGCCTAGACTGGGGACAGGTGACAGTGTCTTGCTGGGGTGACATAAAACTGGCAAAGGCCTTGGAGAGCGTTCCCCTGCCAGTGCTGGACAAGCTGCCTGCTCGCCTCCTCTCCCCCGTTACTTGGCCCACAGAACCATGCCCTCTGCCGCTAGCGGCGTCAGATGGGAAGAATTGTTTCAGCTTGTGCACCAGGGCCTGTTGATACCTATTCACTCTCATACTCCTTTCCTCTGCAGGGATGAGAGTGGAAAGGTTCTGCTTGTACCGTGGGTCCAGGAGAGTGAACACCCAGTAATCAGTGTTTGAAAAAATTCTTCTAACGCGAGGGTCACGGGATAGGCAGCCTAACATGAAGTCTGCCATGTGCGCCAGAGTCCCAACATGCAAGAATTCCCTCTCCTCACTGACCTGACTCTCCATTTCCTCCTCCTACTCCTCCTACTCCAAGTCCTCCTCTTCAGCCCATACACGCTCAAGAGTTAAGGACTGAGCACCGGTACCCTCTACTGTCTCGCCGACATTCTCCTCCTCTTCCTCCTCATCCTCATCCCCCTCCTCCGATACGCGCTGAGAAACAGACCGGAGGGTGCTCTGGCTATCAAGCGACGTATCTTCCTCCACCGTCTCTTGTGACAAGCGCAAAGCATCTGACTTGATGCTGAGCAGTGATTTTTTCAACAGGCAAAGCAGCGGGATGGTGAGGCTGATAATGGCGGCATCGCCGCTAACCATCTGTGTTGACTCCTCGAAGTTGCTCAATACCTGGCAGATATCAGACATCCACGTCCACTCCTCATTGTAGACTTGAGGAATCTGAGAGACCTGACTACCAGTTCTGGTGGAAGATGACATCTGGCAGTTTACAATCGCTCTGCGCTGCTGGCAAACTTTGGATAACATGTTTAATGTGGAATTCCATCTCATGGGCACGTCGCACAACAGTCGGTGAGCGGGCAGTTGTAGGCGGCGCTGCGCTGCCCTGAGAGTGGCAGCATCTGTGCTCGACTTGCGGAAATGCGCACAGATGCGGCGCACCTTGGTGAGCAAATCAGACAGATTGGGGTATGTCTTGAGGAACCGCTGAACTATTAGATTGAACACGTGGGCCAGGCATGGCATATGTGTCAGTCTGCCGAGTTGCAGAGCCGCCACCAGGTTACGCCTGTTGTCACACACAACCATGCCTGGCTTGAGGTTCAGCGGTGCCAGCCACACATCGGTCTGCGCTGTGGTGCCCTGTAACAGCTCTTGGGTGGTGTGCCTTTTGTCACCTAAGCTCAGCAGTTTGAGCACCGCCTGCTGGCGCTTACCCACGGCACTGCTGCTGCGCCTAGAGCTACCGACTGAAGGCGCCGTGCCCACGGATGGTAATTCGGTGGAGGAGGAGGAGTCGGAGGAGGAGGAGGAGGCATAGTATGTCTGAGAGATCGTGACCGAGGTAGGCCCCGCAATCCTCGGTGTGGGCAGTACATGAGCAGCCCCAGGGTCATTCTCGGTCCCAGCCTCCACCAAGTTAACCCAATGTGCCGTCAGTGAGATATAGTGTCCCTGCCCGGCAGCACTTGTCCACGTGTCCGTGGTTAGGTGGACCTTATCACTAACCGCGTTGGTCAGGGCACGGATGATGTTCTGTGACACATGCTGGTGTAGGGCTGGGACGGCACATCGGGAAAAAAAATGGCGGCTGGGGACGGAATACCGAGGGGCAGCCACCGCCATGAGATTTCGAAAGGCCTCGGTCTCTACCAGCCTATAGGGCAGCATCTCCATGCTAAGCAATTTGGAGATGTGGACGTTGAGGGCTTGGGCATGTGGGTGGGTGGAACTGTATTTCCTCTTGCGCTCCAGCGTCTGCTGTAAAGACAGCTGAACGGAGCGCTGGGACACGTTGGTGGACGCTGTGGAGGATCGTGGAGGCGAAGGTGTGGTTTTACGGCGGAAGGCGCTCGTGCCGGGGTCCTGGGCAGAGGGTTGACTAGCAGAGGCAGCGAGTGACGTGGGGGGTTGACTAGCAGAGGCAGCGAGTGACACAGGGGAAGGAGCAGTGGTGTGACCCGCAGGAGGTGGTGAACAGCCTTGGTTCCATTGAGTGGGGTGTTTAGCACTCATATGCCTGCGCATGCTGGTGGTGGTTAGGCTAGTAGTGGTGGCACCCCTGCTGATCCTGGTGTGGCACAGGTTGCACTCCACAGTCCGTCGGTCATCCTCACTTTCTTTAAAGAACCTCCAGACTTGCGAACATCTAGGCCTCGCCACGGGAGCTTCACTACGTGAAACAGTTGCTGATGATGCACCAGCTCTGGCCCTGCTTCTCCCTCTGGCCACACCACTGCCTCTTACAACCTGTTCTGGTGCAGCACTCGCCTCCGCCTCAGAAGCACTGTCTTCACTCGGCATATCAACCCAGTTTGGGTCAGTCACCTCGTCATCCTCCGATTCCTCAGTCTGCACCCCCTCGGACTTACTGCCCTGACAACAACTTCACCACTGTCTGACAACCGTGTCTCCTCATCGTCCGACACCTCTTTACAAACTTCTTCCACTAAGTCAACATTGTCATCATCATCATCACCCACAGACTGCGACAGTTGGAAAACTTGGGCATCGGGAACGAGGTCAGCAGCAACCTGAGAAGTCGTTTGTGACTCTGGGAAGGGTCCAGAAAATAGTTCCTGAGAGTATGCCGGATCGCATTCCAAATTTTCCTGGGAGGGGGCAGACTGGGGGGAAGGAGGTTGAGGTGGAGGAGCAATAGGAGTGCTCCCTTGGGTAACGTGGGTGGACTGCGTGGAAGACTGACTGGTGGACAAATTACTTGAAGCATTGTCCGCAATCCACGAGATCAGCTGTTCGCACTGTTGTGGTTTCAACAGTCCTCTACCACGTGTCCCTGTAAGTTGAGACATGAATCTAGGGAGTGTAGCTCTGCGGAATTCCCCTGCTCCCTTATCAGCGGGTACTGTCTCACCCTGCCCAGGACCACGGCCTCTGCCCCCTGCAGTAATTGAATGCCCACGCCCTCGCCCTCGAACCTTAGCCCTGGGGTTCAACATTTTTTGTATATAGGTGTATGATTAAAAAAAAAAAAAAATTACATGGGCCTGGTATACTGAAACCCACAAACTTATTAAGTCCGGTAGAATTAAGTGACGTACAGAAAGTGTCACCTGGACAGATTATACGGATTGGAGCGAGTGTGCTGAACTGTGACACACAGAAAGGTTACACGCAGCTGAGTAAAATGGATTTGTATCACTGAGCTAAAACAACTAAAAAAATATTTTTTTTTAATATTTGTTTTTTTATATTTTTTATAAAATTTTGTTTTTTTGGGAACGTGACGTGCAGGAACTATGGTAGAACTGACTGACACCCTGTTAACGGTGGCTATTTAGTCTGCGACCCAGACAAATGTCGCATAGAGAGTTTTCTGGATCAAGCTGTAGATGATATTGGTAGCAAATGACTTGGTTGTATTCTGTGACGTACAGAAAGTGTCACCTGGACAGTATATACGGATGGGAGCTAGTGTACTGAACTGTGACACACAGAAAGGTTACACACAGCTGAGTAAAAAGGATTTGTATCACTGAGCTAAAACAACTGAAAAAATAATTTTTTTTAATATTTGTTTTTTTATATTTTTTATAAAATTTTGTTTTTTTGGGAACGTGACGTGCAGGAACTATGATAGAACTGACTGACACCCTGTTAACGGTGGCTATTTAGTCTGCGACCCAGACAAATGTCGCATAGAGAGTTTTCTGGATCAAGCTCTAGATTATATTGGTAGCAAATGACTTGGTTGTATTCTGTGACGTACAGAAAGTGTCACCTGGACAGTATATACGAATGGGAGCTAGTGTACTGAACTGTGACACACAGAAAGGTTACACACAGCTGAGTAAAAAGGATTTGTATCACTGAGCTAAAACAACTGAAAATATATTTTTTTTTAATATTTGTTTTTTTATATTTTTTATAAAATTTTGTTTTTTTGGGAACGTGACGTGCAGGAACTATGGTAGAACTGACTGACACCCTGTTAACGGTGGCTATTTAGTCTGCGACCCAGACAAATGTCGCACAGAGAGTTTTCTGGATCAAGCTCTAGATGATATTGGTAGCAAATGACTTGGTTGTATTCTGTGACGTACAGAAAGTGTCACCTGGACAGTATATACGGATCGGAGCTAGTGTGCTGAACTGTGACACACAGAAAGGTTACACGCAGCTGAGTAAAATGGATTTGTATCACTGAGCTAAAACAACTGAAAAAATAATTTTTTTTTAAATATTTGTTTTGTTATATTTTTTATAAAATTTAGTTTTTTTGGGAACGTGACGTGCAGGAACTATGGTAGAACTGACTGACACCCTATAAACGGTGGCTATTTAGTCTGCGACCCAGACAAATGTCGCACAGAGAGTTTTCTGGATCAAGCTGTAGATGATATTGGTAGCAAATGACTTGGTTGTATTGTGTGACGTACAGAAAGTGTCACCTGGACAGTATATACGGATGGGAGCTAGTGTGCTGAACTGTGACACACAGAAAAGTTACACGCAGCTGAGTAAAATGGATTTGTATCACTGAACTAAAACAACTGAAAAAATAATTTTTTTTTTTATATTTTGTTTTTTTGGGAACGTGACGTGCAGGAACTATGGTAGGACTGACTGACACCCTGTTAACGGTGGCTATTTAGTCTGCGACCCAGACAAATGTCGCACAGAGAGTTTTCTGGATCAAGCTGTAGATGATATTGGCAGCAAATGACTTGGTTGTATTCTGTGACGTACAGAAAGTGTCACCTGGACAGTATATATGGATTGGAGTGAGTGTGCTGAACTGTGACACACAGAATGGTTCCACACTGCTGTGTGCAATGGATTTGTATCACTGAGATAGAACAATAAAAAAAAAAAACAGGGTTAGATATGGCGATAGCTGCACTACTAGTGCCAGCCAGCCAGCCAAGCCAGGAGACAAAAATAAAATTTCTTCTAGCCCTTAGAAGGGCTGTTGGGTTCTTTGTGGGTGATTCCTGCCTAACAGAGAACTAAATTCAGGCCCTAACACTGTCCCTGAAAGGCAGCAGCTCTATCCCTAACGACATCCAGACGGCATCTGAGCCGAGCGCCGCGGCCAGTCACTAGTATATTCCAGGGTCACCTGATCAGGCCAGCCAACCCCTGCTATCGACATGTAAGGGCCCCACGTGATGCTGGGTGTACTGTAGAGTCTCCTGGCTTGTGATTGGCTGTGTTTATAGGCGCCAAAAAAGCACGATGCGGAAGTTGCCATTTCCTCGAGTATGGCGAGATACTCGTCCGAGCTGCGAGTACTTACGAGTACCCTAATACTCGAACGAGCACCAAGCTCGGACGAGTATGCTCGCTCATCTCTAGTCGGGAGAGATTGCTCTTAGCAAATAACCATGAAGTCCAGGACTATCTTATGTGTATTGTCAGTTTTGATGGGAATTAATTAAATTTTTTGCTCTTTCCAACTTTGAAAATTCTAAAAAGTGCCTTTTTTCAGACCTCCTCCTCCTCACAGAGTGGCAACCTGTGGTGGTAAGCATACTTACCTGATCCCTGCCACTGGGTTTTCTCCCCCTCATGCATCACTGGTCCCAGTTGTACCCACTTCAAAATCCTGCTTGATGTGGGTCATAATCTAACATCCTGCTCCACAGTTGGAGAGAGGAAGAAAGAACATTCTAGTCAATTGATTTCAGTCTAGTCTAGAGTCTGAGTCTAACCAGCAATCAGGGCAGAAGCAATGATGTAATGCTGACAAGTTCACCTTTCCTGGAGCAGGTGCCATCCAGGACAGGGCAAGAATAACTATGAAAGCTAGCCAGATGAAAGGAGAGGTGTAGTGGAAGTCCAGTACAGATACCTCATTGGCACTATGGCACATGTGTAAAGGCGTAAGCCTCCAGTGCCTGATTACATATTTAAGCAGATTGATCAACTGCGTAAGAATTTCTACATCCCAAGGTAGATTTTATGGATGTGTACTGCAACCTGTTCAGAAAAAAGGGCAGAACAGTTTTGCTGCTATGAGCGGACTGCCCTGTGGTTGCATTGTATTATCTAAAATATCCATCACACCGCTGGATGCTTATGTCAGCTGGTGAAGTGCAGAGTAAGGAAGACTACTTTAAAGAGACTTTTTGGCCTATTAACTACCTGTGCAGTCATGAAACATATATGGAAAGTGCATTCTGTGTAACAACTGCCATTCCATTGAATGCTAAGAACTGTCCTGATCTGTTTGCATTTGAATTCTTCTGTAAAGAACTTTCTCATCATGGCTTCCTGCACTACTACTACTACTAATACACTGAAAAGTGTTTTGGCAGTGGGGACATGTGGCAGGTTCTCTTTAAGCTACCCATTCATTTGAGAGAGCTGTTGGCTGAATGCATGTTCATTAAAAAGTCATTCTTCTAGACTCCACCATAAACATGCTTGTTCAGCTTGCCCAACCATACATGTTTTTTGTCAATGGGGAGAGTGGAAGAAGTTACTGGAAGATGCACACAGTGGCATATCTCCTGTGGAAACAAATAATAATGTCAACTTTTATCTAAAGTACATAGCCACCTCTTCATCAACATCAACTACCATTAACAAATGTGAATATGAAATTTCAGTTTAATTGAAAGTTACAGTGGAAAGGTGCCACTTATTCATCATTACCATTCTGTCAAACTCCTTACATTCTCTATGATGGAATGCCAAAACTATTAGAAAAACTATATACCAATGATTCTGTCTAGGAAATTATTGCTTTTTAAAATTATTACATGTTCATGAGTTCATTCCGTTTGTTAACAAAAGATACCATTAAAGTTATATATTATTTTTATATGGATATTGAAAACTTACATGGAAGGTGTTGGTCACAAGTTTTCAACTTGCTGTTCACAGCTTTAATTCTGAGATGAATCAGCTATTTCTTATTTTCTCTGTTATTCTACAGGCATCCCAATTATTAACAATCATGGTAGAATAAAACCCTTGCCTATTATGTTTATAATAAAATGTGCCTTTAATAAACAGAATTATATCTGGTAATCCATATAGCTGAGGGCTGGGCTGTAGTGGAAGCTTGTGAGTGTCATTGAGGAGTATGACATGGAACGTCACTGTGTGATCTCACCTGTAGTAGATGAATTATATATCAGAGGTCGATTACAAAGACATTGTGGAATAAATATTTTGTGCAGTTGCAATCTCTAGCCTATAATAAAGACAGGGGGTGTCATGGCAAAGATGCAATAGGGCTTTTATTTTATGCCTTCCATAGCTGCCTGGGACTGAAGGACCCGATATTTGTTTGCATAGGTTCTTGCTACCCAAGCATAATGTGAGAACAAGACCAAGGACTCAGGAATCAGAAACAAAGTAAATAATACAGCAAAAATGAGCCAAGCGAGGATTGTTCCTTAATCTTCTCGCAAGGAGCAAAGGCAGGAGTCTGATTTAAAAAGGATTCATGCTGCCACTGATTCAAAAAGGAGAGAAATACCGTAGTTGAAGCCAGTGGAGAAGCAGCTGAAGAGAAATGAGTAGTGCACCACCAGAACAGGGCGAGCTGGGTAAAGGGTTGACTATATTTATATTAAACCTTATGGACCCCCATAAACACACCATTAGGTCAAAGCTTGTAGTTTATAGGTCACCCTATTTAGTGTGAGGAACCTGAATAAAATATAATGTGATGGACACTAATACCCTAAACAGATTAACACTGATATACAAGCCAAAATTAACGTACAGACTGGAATAGTCAGACTCATACTGAAAAGGCTGACACTGAGCCAAATTGACTCACAGACTGAAATGGACAGAGACTAAGACTGACAGAGCCTGGCAGACAGAACTGAACTGACAAAGACCTTCCTGTCTACCAGTCCCTGTAATGACAGCATCTGTTGGCTGTATGCTGGAACAAATACTATATATCCCATGTGAAGTTATGTAGCATAAACTGAATCTCACAAATGTGGTCATCAGGAAGCCTAAAAGAGCTGGAAAGCTAGTACTACTATTTTTCCAAAAAGTAGTTAGGCGTTTTAGAGAGTGTTTTCAAACAAACAAAAAAAGTAAAATTGCTTGAAAAACTGCAACTGCCTGAGTTGCCCGTTCTGTAGTTTCTGGTGCAGTTTTTAAGGCATAAGGCTGGATTCAGACGACCATAATGTGGTTGCTTTTTATCCTTCATGTTACAGCCACTACAACCAGACAGTCCCCAGTGTAGTTCAAGTGAACCAGAACTTGATGAACCAATGGTTCTTTGATGATCTAAATTGAGATAAGGCTGTTTTTACACATGCATTGAGCTTTTCGTTCTTCTGATCTATCATTTATTTGAATGGACATCAGATGTGGTCAACTTGCATCAGTTCCATCAGACAGCAGTTATTTTTGATGGGAGACAAAGTCCAACCTGCTTTTTATCCTGAAACTTATACAAACTGATGCTCAAAATTAGAGATGAGCGAATCTTCAAAAATTCGCTTTGGCGAATATTCGCCGCATTTTTAAAAAGATTTGCTTTGGATAAGATTTGCTTTGGTCCAAGTTGCGTTAAAAAGTATTAGTGTTCTGCGAACATTCCCGCGAATATGTACGCATGAGGGTACAAAGTACGTACGAAGCTTTAGCGTATTATTGTCTTGCGGTTATGTCATATGCACGCACGACGCTAGGCCCACACAAATAACGAACATACAGTAAAAGTACGCTACTTAAGTGAATATGTACGCATTAGCGTACAAATTTTCATATGCGTAGCATTAGCGTACAAATTATATGATGCGTACGTAGCGTTAGCGTACAAAGATTAAAAGAGATTTGTACGAAGCGAATCTGAAAAGATTCGGATTCGCTTTGGCGTAGGAAATAACGAAGATTTGTGACGAATATATGAAGCGGCGAATAGATTCGCTCATCTCTACTCAAAATAAAGCAGATCATAAGCGCAGAAAGCTTAATGCGTGTGAACACAGCCTTAGCATAACCACAGGAGGGATGAGGATTAAAGATAACTTTTTTTAAAAAAAGGGGCAGAATGTGTTACTAAATTCACCATTACTTACTCTCACCAATCCCCCACCGCTGCCATTCCCATGCATACTGTCTCATCCAGTAATTGGCTGAGTAGGCATCTCCTGCCATTTTCTGTGTGTCAAGCTAGGACCAGGAAGTTGAAAGCAGTAGAGACTCATCAGTGTGGGAAAGGGAGAGGCAAGGGATCATCTGAGTTAAGGAATGTTTCATTTTTTTTTGCATTTTATCTCAAATTGTATCCCACTCGAACACCCCAGATATCGAAATATGGCCCTATAAAGACCAGCTTTATATTTGTGAAGAAGCGCTTTAAAAGTTTATTTGGAAGTTACATACAGTTAGGGCCAGAAATATTTGGACAGTGACACAATTTTCGCGAGTTGGGCTCTGCATGCCACCACATTGGATTTGAAATTAAACCTCTACAACAGAATTCAAGTGCAGATTGTAACGTTTAATTTGAAGGGTTGAACAAAAATATCTGATAGAAAATGTAGGAATTGTACACATTTCTTTACAAACACTCCACATTTTAGGAGCTCAAAAGTAATTGGACAAATAAACATAACCCAAACAAAATATTTTTATTTTCAATATTTTGTTGCAAATCCTTTGGAGGCAATCACTGCCTTAAGTCTGGAACCCATGGACATCACCAAACGCTGGGTTTCCTCCTTCTTAATGCTTTGCCAGGCCTTTACAGCCGCAGCCTTCAGGTCTTGCTTGTTTGTGGGTCTTTCCGTCTTAAGTCTGGATTTGAGCAAGTGAAATGCATGCTCAATTGGGTTAAGATCTGGTGATTGACTTGGCCATTGCAGAATGTTCCACTTTTTGCACTCATGAACTCCTGGGTAGCTTTGGCTGTATGCTTGGGGTCATTGTCCATCTGTACTATGAAGCGCCGTCCGATCAACTTGGCAGCATTTGGCTGAATCTGGGCTGAAAGTATATCCCAGTACACTTCAGAATTCATCCGGCTACTCTTGTCTGCTGTTATGTCATCAATAAACACAAGTGACCCAGTGCCATTGAAAGCCATGCATGCCCATGCCATCACGTTGCCTCCACCATGTTTTACAGAGGATGTGGTGTGCCTCGGATCATGTGCCGTTCCCTTTCTTCTCCAAACTTTTTTCTTCCCATCATTCTGGTACAGGTTGATCTTTGTCTCATCTGTCCATAGAATACTTTTCCAGAACTGAGCTGGCTTCTTGAGGTGTTTTTCAGCAAATTTAACTCTGGCCTGTCTATTTTTGGAATTGATGAATGGTTTGCATCTAGATGTGAACCCTTTGTATTTACTTTCATGGAGTCTTCTCTTTACTGTTGACTTAGAGACAGATACACCTACTTCACTGAGAGTGTTCTGGACTTCAGTTGATGTTGTGAACGGGTTCTTCTTCACCAAAGAAAGTATGCGGCGATCATCCACCACTGTTGTCATCCGTGGACGCCCAGGCCTTTTTGAGTTCCCAAGCTCACCAGTCAATTCCTTTTTTCTCAGAATGTACCCGACTGTTGATTTTGCTACTCCAAGCATGTCTGCTATCTCTCTGATGGATTTTTTCTTTTTTTTCAGCCTCAGGATGTTCTGCTTCACCTCAATTGAGAGTTCCTTTGACCGCATGTTGTCTGGTCACAGCAACAGCTTCCAAATGCAAAACCACACACCTGGAATCAACCCCAGACCTTTTAACTACTTCATTGATTACAGGTTTACGAGGGAGACGCCTTCAGAGTTAATTGCAGCCCTTAGAGTCCATTGTCCAATTACTTTTGGTCCCTTGAAAAAGAGGAGGCTATGCATTACAGAGCTATGATTCCTAAATCCTTTCTCCGATTTGGATGTGGAAACTCTCATATTGCAGCTGGGAGTGTGCACTTTCAGCCCATATTATATATATAATTGTATTTCTGAACATGTTTTAGTAAACAGCTAAAATAACAAAACTTGTGTCACTGTCCAAATATTTCTGGCCCTAACTGTAGCGACAGAAAAAATGCCTGAAACCGCAAAATTATATACTCCATATCCTGTATGACACTTTTTATACCTGAGTCACATTATGTTATAGAATTGTCCGTAGACACTCCTACACTATACTTCTACACTGGGAGTATTTGATTTTTTTTACATTTTACTTGTTAAAAAAATAACCAAATACAATAATATACTTAAAGTATATGTAGAAAACATTTCACTCATTAGTGACCACCAATACACCTTTTTATGATGGTCAGTAAATGGCCTTAGGATATGCCACCGCCTTTTTATAGTGGCTTAGTCTAAGCGCTGCGTGGGTCTGCTGTGCAGTGATGAGCAAGAGCTCAGCTCTCACATGACAGCTGGGCCACTGCTCTAATGGCCTGGATTGGCATAAGTGCTGATCTGTGCTGTTTAACCCCTTAGATGGTATGGCAAATAGCGACCCTGGCATGAAAGTGGTTTGGAGGCAGGGGACTTTGTCAGGCATTGGCACCACCATGAATGAGATTGCGGGGTGCCAATGTCTTAGTATTGCAACTGGGGGCCTAATGAAGGCCCCCAGGTCTGCCCGCATTGTATTGTATGCCTATCAGGCTGCACTAGCAGTACAGCCTGATGGTGCCTGTCACTATTCCACTGATAGTATACTACACTGCACTGCATAAGCAATGCCAGAATTTCTATTTTTTGCTTATGTGCCACCAAAAAAACTGAATAAGAAGCGATCAGAAAGTATTATTTTTCCCAAAATGATACAAATTAAACTACAAGTGCCAAAATCGACACAGCTCTGTAGAAAGAAAAATAAAAAAGTTATGGGTCTTGGAATGCGGTAATGCAAAAAATTTTTTTTGGTTTATTTTTTTAAATGTTTTTAAACTTAAAAAAATATATGTATTTGGTATCACAGTAATCATATTGAACCAGAGAATAATCATGCTATTTATACTGAAAAATGAATGCTGCACAATTTATAACATAAAAAAGCAGTAGCAGTATTGCTGTTTTTTCCCATCCTCCCCAGAAAATTAATGAAATGTAAATTAATCATTAAGTTATGTGTACCCCAAAATGGTGCCATTAAAATTACAACTTGTCCCGCAAAAGGCAAGCTCTCATGCGCAGGGGCGTAGCTATAGGGGCTGCAGAGGTAGCAGTAGCTACTGGGCGCAGGAGCCTGAGGGGGCCCAAAGAACCTTGTACCAGATAAGAAGACACCAGTATTATAGAAAGTGGATGCTGGTCTAGTTACACCTCTTGCTTTAGGGAAGCTGTTGGGTCAAGAATTTTGCATGGGGGGTTGCCGTTTCAATTTTTGCCTCAGGCAGCATGAAGGCTATGTGCTTCCCTGCCCCTGACCACAAAACATTGAGGGAAGGGGGGCCCAAGCTGAACTCTTGCACCAGGGCCCATGAGCCTTTAGATACGCCCTGCTCATACATCTACATCGAAAGAAAAATAAAAACATTATAGCTATGGGAATGAGACAGTGAAATAATGAGAAAAAAAATTGCTTGATTGCTAAGGCCCAAAAAAGGCTGGTCCAGGGGTTAATACATTCAGTGATCCCAATGTACCCTATGTTTGCTCAAGGCATATAACTCTACAGTCTGTGATTCTTTATGCTTCACTCACAGGTTTGAAGTGAAAGTTCCTCATCACTGGCTTATATACTGTAGGTTAATTCCTCCTCCTTGGGAAAAGACTTCACCCAGCAAGAGTTTTCATACAAGCAAGTGTGAAGATTAGTTTTATCAGCTAGTTAACTGTTTATATATTTTATAAAGGTACGTAGATCTGTGTCAGTGTTGATTTCACTATTTGCAAACTGGCATTGTCATTTTATTGATAGCACTTGAGTGAAGAGCTCTCTGTTAATATATGCAAACTCACAACTCTCAACAAGCTTTACAGCTTAGTTAATGAGAGGATTAACAAGAGCACTGCAATGTATTTAACCTGCGGCACTAGCTCTGTTTCAATAAGAATTCAACAGCCTATTAAATGGAGTGGGGGCTCAATTAACCCAGACAAAGGCCACTCTACAGAACATGGCAAGGAGGACCACAGTTAGCATCTGTCTAAGCAGCTTGTTCTATGCTTGAAATAAAGAGGGTGACATGTTCTCGCCCCGAGCTATGATATAACTGAAATGGTGATTCTAGTTCATCTGGGCTGACTGAATAGGTGACAGCATTGAAACCCACCACTATCTCGCCATATGACAGTTTGTAAAATCAGAGTGCACCCAACGGTCACCCCAGAGCCTCCTGTATAGAATCATCCAGTGTATTGTTCCTCTTGGTGGAAGCCTTCAAAGCTCAGAATTGATGCACAGCGGTGGCAGACGGCTAGGGGGGCATTTTCTTTTTCTATAAATATATTAACTTTAAGCAATTTGCTATCAAGCAGAGAGGCTGGCCACGCTGAAAATTATGTTCTGTATTTTTAACTTCTGCTATTTAACACATTTGGATTTGTAAAGACATGTGGCACATTAATCATTATTATCTACAATAGGAATTTAAAACTTGAGTTAAACAAAAAGTTAAAGGAATACATTGCATTGATTATGGTATAACAGCATTATTATTTATATATTATAGTATATATATCTTTATTTTCTATAGTTGTGTCATTAAATAACTATATTTTTATGCCAGGTACATATCTTTGCAGGATGATATTTTAAGTATGTTATAGGTGCATTTGTTTAGTTTATCACATTTTGCTTTTGTATTTTGTTATTAAATTGTGTTCCACATTTTTTTACTCACTAGGTAATGATCTGATTTTCTTCTTTTCATGACACCAGCTGCTCTCAAAAACTGAAGCTTTTTACAGGGAAACTCTTTACCCAGACGTGGATTAATTAGACAAATTTGATTTACTGCAATAACATATATGTTCATGATATGTAAAGCAATGTTGACATACTAGCTTTCTGTACATTAAACTACATGACAATTTTTCATTTTTTAAAAAGATCTTAAATTTTTTTTAGGTTAATTAGAGTTTTTTAAAGTTTACAAAACATTGTTTATAAATGATGAATACTTAGTTTATGGCTTTTGGCAGTTAAGCTTGTAAGGTTGGGAATTGCATGTTTTAAAATGTAATTGTTGCTTTTATTTTCTTGTGCCTTTTAAGGGGTGAAGTAATTGAAGAAGATAGTTGGATGTGTTAGATAGCCACCATTATATTTATAGAGTAACCTAGAGGGTGGAGGGAGGAAGTGCAACTGTCCTAGCTCATCAGATTGGGCACATAGTGCACAGATATGCGCAAGCTGCTGTAAATCCAAACCAATGCAGCTGCAGTGTGTGCCAGGACAGACAAGTGACGCACAGTGATAGCTAGTCAGGCTATTGATGCAATGACCAACTGCAGGGTTAATTATAAAGTTCACTTGAAAACAGGTTAATGATATGGTTTGCTGAGAGGAAAAGCTGCCAGAAAAGAAAGTCTGCTAAGGATCAGCCTTTGAGGAAAGAAGCATTGAATTTCTATAGATGGTTGAGGACCAAAAAAGCCTTGCTTAGACTAGACAGTAAAGGTAACTCACGATTACAGTTTTGGACTTTACTGCACATGAGTAGGGTGTATTGCTTCAGGCACCCACTAGGGGTTAGGAGCTGAAGAAATATAGAGAAAGGATTTGCACACCATCTGAAGGACTATGCACCTGTTCTTCCTCATCGCACCCCATTACCCATTCAAAATCAAGGAAACACAGGCCACCACCAGGCATGAAATCCAAGTTTTGCCCCAAAGGGGAAAAAGGGTTTTGCCCCTCCATTCACTGCCCTCATGAACTGGGGGGGGGGGGTTTGCTGGAGCAGGGATTAGCCAATGTGAGAACTACAACCACCACCATTGCCTCAGCCACCATTTACATCCTCTCGAGCCCAACACACCATTCCTTTGTGGGCCAGGGCACCGCATTGAGAAGATGGAACAGTTGTAGACAGTCCACCACCACTACACCCTCTTCCAAGTTTTCAAGTGCTAAGGTACAGTACCTCTTTGCATTGAAAAGGATTGAAAACTGTTTGTCCTGCATGGTTTAGAGTTTGCAGTAAAAACTGTTGGTTATTGAGCTTTCTCCCCAGTGCATCTGCCTATAGTGCTTCCTTGAAACCTCCTGAGAATCTCAGCATTGTGCTTGACTGAAACAATGGTATTCATCAGGATGGCAGCTAGAGACTTTAGGAGATATAAATGGATGTGGGGTTATGAGCTGGACATGAGAGCCAAACGAAAGGCCATTGAAGCTGCTCTTGAGAATTGTACAACCCTCTTCCTCCTGAGGGTTGATTTGCAAATGCTGCCAAGAGGGGAAGTTGTTAGGAACCAGTGGTGGAAGAGAGCTGGCAATAAACTAAATTATCTGTTGATCACTGGAAATGGTATGAGCCCTAGATGAGAGTTATGCTGGAGGGCTGATATTCTCAGTGGAGGCCAAGAGAAGATGGGGAATCGACTGCCAGAATGCCTCTGGATTCATCAGAGATGAGGAATCTGGAGAGGACCTCTTTGTGAGCAGCAGAGCAAAACAGAGATCCAGGCATGCCAAACCTCCTCATAACTTGAACATAAGAGAACAGTTCAATTTACCCAAGTCGAGGGTCCCAAAAAAAGGTATGCTGTGGTGGTAAAAAAGACCACTTACCTGTCAGGGCCCAGAAGGTTGGAAGAGGGATTTAAAGACTGTAGTCCTCCCCCAAAGTGGAACCCCAAATAGAAGGTTCCTGTGGGACTTGGACCCCTATCACTTCTGTCTAGAGTGACAGCACAGATAAGAGTTTCACCAGTGGGTGCTATGGAGTCAGTCAGACTTGTGGAAGAAAAGATCAGCAGTGGGGAACAGTATTGGGGCTTGAGGCGCGCCAGGTTTCTTTTCCACTGAAGAAGAAGTGAGGAGAGAGACGAGAGGCGAGTAGTGGTTAAACAAGCTGGATTTTTTGGAAAATTTTGATGAACTTTTGGTTCACAACTGTTATATTGTTTTATGTTCTTTTACAGGTTGATCTTTTTCTATTAAATGATGTTATGTTTCAGAGTGGTTTGCTGAGGATGGCACAAAAAACACTGGAGGAGGTGTAGGGTTGGGAATTGGATATGTTAAAATGTAATTGTTGATTTTATTTTCTTGTGGCTTGTAATGATTTCAGTAGTGGAGGAAGATAGTTAAATGGGTTAGACAGCCACTATTATACTTGTATAGTACCCTAGTTGGTGGGGGAGGAAGTACCACTGCCCTGGCTTGTCAGAGTGGGCACATGGTACATGGATCACATGACCCACCTGGGAGGCGACCAGGA